>JAVTVJ010000460.1:0-10950 GCA_034509425.1 Eopsaltria australis
TAAATGATCTCGAGTTTCTTTTCCAGGCTGGGGGAAAAGGCAACAGTTATTTGGCACACCCAGAAGGGACACGAGAACCTGGTACCCTTCCTCTGGACCGAAAACATCCTGCAAGGAATTCCTTTCTGACAGCAATCTAAAGAATTCCTGCCACGGGCCTGAGGTCGAGACACCATGGTTCCAAGATCCCACAGGAGGTAGTATAAAGGTGGTTCTTTTCGTTGTGTAGTGTGTAGTTTGTATGTGTGTGTATTGTTTATGTATTGTGTATCTGTTTAAAGTCAGTAATTGTTAGCGATCCCAGGACAACCTGGCGTGGTGGTGAGAAAATTTGCTTTGGAAATCATTTCTCCAAGTTTTTCCTGTTGCCGATTTTCCAACCTGCCCCAGAGATCGGCTGGTGGGGAGGAGGCGGGTGTGTGATCTCGGCTGAGATTGTTCACTGGTAGAGAAAAGCAAATCACAGTGCTAAAGTTTATTTCATGTTTAGCACATGCGAGTTTTGAATTGAAAGCTGGCCTGGCGACATCTGGGCATGGAGCGGCCGGGGGAGGCCTGGTCTGCTTCTTGGTAGGAGGTGGGGGATGGGCCCCGCTTCCTACAGGTTTGTGGAGCGGCTGGGTGTCCAGCCTGCTCCTTGGTGGGAGGCTGGGGAGAGATTCCCACTTCCTACAGGTGTGTGGAGCGGCTGGGCGTCCAGCCTGCTCCTTGGGGGAGGCTGGGGAGAGAGTCCCACTTCCTACAGGTTTGTGGAGCGGCTGGGTGTCCAGCCTGCTCCTTGGTGGGAGGCTGGGGAGAGATTCCCACTTCCTACAGGTTTGTGGAGCCGCTGGGTGCCCAGCCTGCTCCTTGGTGGGAAGCTGGGGAGAGATTCCCACTTCCTACAGGTTTGTGGAGCGGCTGGGTGCCCAGCCCGCTCCTTGGTGGGAGGCGAGTGAGAAATCCTCGCTTCCTACAGGTCTGTAGAGAGGCTTTGGGTGGGCCCGGCTCTCCTAGTGAGAGGCGCAGGGAGAGATCCCCGCCTGTGCAAGTTTTGTGGAACGGGCCGTGCTCGTGCCCATCGCGCCGCAAAGTGTGGCAGCTTCCCACCCTCTGTTCCATCTTGTAAAAAGTTTTTCCAAGATTTTAAGGCAAGTGGCGACTCTCGACTTCCGTGGGATCGCTCCGCGAGCAGGGCGGCTCACTCCCCGTGACAGAAGCGGGGCACCAGCCGCTCTGAGAGGGGCGGAGGTGATTCCTGCCATTGCCCTGGTCACGGCCGGGGGATGCGCGGGGGAGCGGTCCCAGGAAGCGAACCGGGACCGGGGCTGCCGCCGCGCTGCTTCGGCCCTGCTCTGGCGGAGGCGGGGCCGCCGCTGCGCGGCCACGGCCCGGCTCACTCGCTGCTCCTGGGCCCCGCCCGCACCGGCCCAGAGCGGGCCGGGAGTGTGAGATCTATGAGCAGGAACGGCCCTATCGCACTTTCCACAGTAACGAGCTTGTTTTAAGGATACCTGAGAGCCGGGCTGTAAGCGTGCAGCATCGGCCGAAGGCTGGCGAAGCCGGGGTAGACTCTTGGGCGGGTGTGCCTGCCGCTCTCACCCCCTGCCGTGGCGAGGGGTGTTTTTTAGCCTTTTGTCTGCTCTGGTAAGCACTCAAAAGGGGAAACACCGGTGCCCAAAGCATAAGAACAACAAGAAGTCGCTTTTAGCTCCCTTAAACCATGCTATAAGTAAGCAGAGTCCCGTGTTAACAAATATCTGTGGAATGGCTTTACTGAGTTAAATTTGTAAAAGACCTTCTCCTGTATCCTTGTGTGAGTAAAAGACCCTGCTGACTCTTTTTACTATTATGTAAAAATAATCCTGAAACTGGAGAACTAGGCAGTCAGTAACTGAAAATTGCTGCATCCAACCAGCAGCCAAGAATTGATACATCCAACAGTTGCATGCAACCCACTGTAAGTTTGTTCTGTGAACATAGAAGACATGGACCCTATGCCATGCTACTGAAACTGGATAATGTTATTCTGAAAACGTTTGCTGTCAATCCTAGTATGTCTGTTCCCAGCACTAACTTATAATGTATTTAAGTCTGACTGTTTGAAGACCATGGAAGAAGCCTATTCCAGCAGAGCAGACCTGAAAGATGTGCCAGCCTGGGAGCTGTATGCAGATGAGAGCAGCTTCATGCGAGATGGCAAACAAAAGACAGGTTATGCAGTAACAAACACGAACCAGGTAACAATGAGAAAAGTGTTACCATCAAATGTACCATCACAAAAAGCTGAACTGATTATATCAATGAAAGATCTAGAACTGAGCAAAGTCATCTAGAAGGAAGGAAGACTAGCAACTATTCAAGCCTAGAGACTGAGTCTATGTTGAATGAAGGGACAGTAATCTTACGAGCTAAGTAAAAAAGAGTCATTCCAAGTCCTGACTACCCTCACTGTAAATCCAAAGCTGCTGGCAGAGAGCCTTGGAATCTGTAATTGCTCCAGAGTTAAGAAGACATTTGCCCGCTCCATAGACAGCCAGTAGGAAAAACAGAGACTGATACAAACCTGAGATGATATGATTTAAACTGTTCTTTTGTACCTTATCTGTACAGTTGGTGCAAATCAGATTCAAACCTTTGGTCCTAAAATTTGTATGTAACTCTAGCCCAAATGTATCCAAAAGTTTTCTGGCAAGGGAACAACCTGCTGAGAATCTTGGCCTGGTAAAAGCCTTGCCCCAAGATAAAGATTGGGCCTGTGCCCATGGAGCTGTGATTCCAAATGTCATGTTTAATCATATTAAAGGCTGTTGACAAAACAAAATAGCTCTTAATTCCCTACTAGCCACAAAATCATTAACACTAGTTGTTGTTCTTATGCAAATCTGAATGAAAAATTTTTTTAGAAATTTGGTTGAAATTTGAAAGCAAACTCAAATTCTACACCAAGTAACTCTCAAAAGAGCTTACTGAACCTTGAATATCTTCAGTACACTCACTTCATGGTTACCAAACTAAACCTAGATAAAAGAAATGTTCATAGTAACTGTAGTTATAATTAGCATCTGTGTAACAACTAGTGGGATAGCCAGTTGTATAAACCAGAGGTATGGTTGGACTGCAGAGACTAGACAAGACAGAGTCTTGTTAGTCTCTAAAAGGGGGGAATGATGTTTGGCTTCTGGGCTCTTTTATATGTTCTCTGTACTCTCTGCACATAATATTGTGGCTCTGTAGCCTACTATATTAATAGCTAGTTTTTCCAGTACCTTTCCATAGCCTTTCCCTAAGCAGAAAGACAAAACAAATTCCAGAGCTCCAAGCCCCAGGGGCTTGCAAGGCCCTGTCCTATCTCAGTTCTTCCTGGGAACCAAGGCCGAGAACAACTCTGAGGTACATTTTCATAAGCAGAGTGCAGCCAGTGCTGAGAGGGGGGCTCCAGGGAAGGGGCTGGACCTGAGGGGGAATTGAATCGCCACTTGTTCTCCTTATTGGTGCTCTTAATTATGCTAATTTCCAAAAAGCTATAAATATGTACTCACCCCTGGAGGGGCTGGGCTTTTATGGACACCTTTCCATAACTGCTCCTGAAGACCTTCAAAATAAAGATCCCCTTTATATTACCTCCTTGCTAAAATGATCTCGAGTTTCTTTTCCAGGCTGGGGGAAAAGGCAACACCGACGCAACCTGAAATGCCGCATGGATCAAGATCCTTCCTGTGACCCAAGCTGCCATCAACTAGAAATCCTGGCTGCAATTGTAGCTAAAATGCCTCCTAAAAACTGGCATCATGCATCTGGGGACTGAGTTTTCATACGGAAATGCGCCACGTTTGCATCAAGGCCACATATCCGAGTATTACAGCCGCATGCCGAAATCTCGCATGGATTAAGATTCCTCGCAGACCCAAGCTGCCACCGACAGGGACCCCTGGCTGCCTTGTAGGGCCAAAACCCTCCTCCAAACTGACATCAAGAAACTGGGGGGCAGAGTTCTCTCAGAGGTAAGGGACACTTTGTGTCCCGCCCTAAGGCACTCCAAGGCTCCCCTGCTGCGCCTTCAAATTCCTGATGGAGCAAGATCCCTCACAGACCCAAGCTGCCACCGACAAGGACCCTGGCTGCCCTTGCAGGGCCAAAACCCTCCTCCAAACTGACATCACCTAAACCGGGGCAGAGTTCTCTTCTCAGAGAAAAGGGACACTTTTTGTGTCCCGGCCCTAAGGCACTGTGCTCCCGGACGCCACCTGAAATTCTGGATGGATCAAGATTATTCGCTGACAGAAGATGCCATCAACCAGAACTCTGGTTGCATTTGTAGGGCTAAAACCCTCCACCAAACCGACATCATGAATCTGGGGGCCCAAGTTTTCTTTCACGTGGAAAAGTGCCATCATTTGTATCGTAGGCCCCATGTCTGGGAGTCGACTGCCGCCTCTTCAAATTCCGCATGGAGCAAGATCCCTCGCAGACCCAAGCTGCCACCGACTAGGGACCCTGGCTGCCCTTGCAGGGCCAAAACCCTCCTCCAAACTGACATCAAGAAACTGGGGGGCAGAGTTCTCTTTCTCAGAGAAAAGGGACACTTTTTGTGTCCCGGCCCCTAAGGCACTGTGCTGCCCCGGTGATGCCGCTTTGTTTGCCTTTTTCTTTATATGTCTCTGTACTCTGCCCATATTTTGTGGCTCTTGTAGCCTACTATTATACACAATAGCTAGTTTTCCAGTACCTTCCAGCCTTCCCCAAGCAGAAAGATTGAAACAAATCTAGCCCAAGCTGCTAGGGGCTGCAGTGTCTCCCACCTATCTCAGTTCTTCCTGGGAACCAAGGCCTAGAACAACTCTGAGTTACATTTTCATAAGCAGAGTGCAGCCAGTGCTGAGAGGGGGGCTCCAGGGAAGGGGCTGGACCTGAGGGGGAATTGAATCGCCACTTGTTCTCCTTATTGGTGCTCTTAATTATGCTAATTTCCTAAAAGCTATAAATATGTACTCACCCCTGGAGGGGCTGGGTTTTTATGGACACCTTTCCATAACTGCTCCTGAAGACCTTCAAAATAAAGATCCCCTTTTATATTACCTCCTTGCTAAAATGATCTCGAGTTTCTTTTCCAGGCTGGGGGAAAAGGCAACAGTTATTTGGCACACCCAGAAGGGACACGAGAACCTGGTACCCTTCCTCTGGACCGAAAATATCCTGCAAGGAATTCCTTTCTGACAGCAATCTAAAGAATTCCCTGCCACGGGCCTGAGGTCAAGACACCATGGTTCCAAGATCCCACAGGAGGTAGTATAAAGGTGGTTCTTTTTGTTGTGTAGTGTGTAGTTTGTATGTGTGTGTATTGTTTATGTATTGTGTATCTGTTTAAAGTCAGTAATTGTTAGCGATCCCAGGAATGTTCCATGGGTGGTGAGAAAATTCTGCTTTTGGAAATCATTTCCAAGTTTTTCCTGTTGCCGATTTTCCTTCCAACCCGCCCTTAGAGATCGCTGGTGGGGAGGGAGGCGGGTGTGTGGATCTCGGCTGAGATTGTCTTCACTGGTAGAGAAAAGCAACTCACAGTGCGAAAGTTTATTTCATGTTTAGCACATGCGAGCTTTGAATTGAAAGCTGGCCTGGAGACATCTGGGCATGGAGCGGCCGGGGGAGGCCTGGTCTGCTTCTTGGTAGGAGGTGGGGGATGGGCCCCGCTTCCTACAGGTTTGTGGAGCGGCTGGGTGTCCAGCCTGCTCCCTGGTGGGAGGCTGGGGAGAGATTCCCACTTCCTACAGGTTTGTGGAGCGGCTGGGTGTCCAGCCTGCTCCTTGGTGGGAGGCTGGGGAGAGATTCCCACTTCCTACAGGTTTGTGGAGCGGCTGGGTGTCCGGCCTGCCTTGTGCGGGAGGGGCGCAGAAAGGAGAGATCCTCGCCTCCAGCAAGTTTTGTGGAACGGCCGAGAAAGCTCGGTTCACACTCATTGTAAGGGAAGGGGAGAAGCCCCACTTCTAAGTGTTCCATCTGTAAAAAGTTTTTCCAAGATTTTAAGGCGGGGTATTTACTCCCCGGACTCCGGACGGCTCATGAGGCGCGCAATACCCCCGGCGGATAGAAGGCACCAGCCGCCTGAGAGGGCTGGGTTACATGGGGAGGTGATCTCCCTGCCATTGCCCTGGTCACGGGCCGGGATGCGCTGGGAGCGGTCCCAGGAAGCGAACCGGGACCGGGGCTGCCACTGCGCTGCTTCGGCCCTGCTCTGGCGGAGGCGGGGCCGCCGCTGCGCGGCCACGGCCCGGCTCACTCGCTGCTCCTGGGCCCCGCCCGCACCGGCCCAGAGCGGCCGGGAGTGTGAGATCTAAGAGGAGGAACGGCCCTATCGCACTTTCCACAGTAACGAGCTTGTTTTAAGGACACCCGAGAGCCGCTGTGAGCAGCAGCACGGGCCGAGCGCGGGCGAGCCGGGGGTGCCCCTGGGCGGGGGTGCCCGCATGGCGCGCCCGTCCCCGGCCGTGCGGGGGCAGCGAGCGCTCTTTGCTCGGGTAGGCACTCAAAAGGGAAACACCGGGCCCAAAGAACAAGAAATGCTTTAGGCTCCCCTTTAAACTATGCTATGGCAAGTAAGCAGAGTCCTGTGTTAACAAATATCTTAGAATGGTTTCACTGAGTTTACTGAGTTAAATTTGTAAAGACCTTCTCCTGTATCCTTGTGAGTAAAAAAGACCAAGGACTCTTTACTATTATGTAAAATAATCCTGAAACTGGAGAACTAGGGCAGTCAGCAACTGAAAATTGCTGCATCCAACCAGCAGCCAAGAATTGATACATCCAACAGTTGCATGCAACCCACTGTAAGTTTGTTCTGTGAACACAGAAGACATGGACCCTATGCCATGCTACTGAAACTGGATAATGTTATTCTGAAAACGTTTGCTGTCAATCCTAGTATGTCTGTTCCCAGCACTAACTGATAATGTATTTAAGTCTGACTGTTTACAGACCATGGAAGAAGCCTATTCCAGCAGAGCAGACCTGAAAGATGTGCCAGCCTGGGAGCTGTATGCAGATGAGAGCAGCTTCATGCGAGATGGCAAACAAAAGACAGGTTACGCAGTAACAACCACGAACCAGGTAACCATGAGAAAAGTGTTACCATCAAATGTGCCATCACAAAAAGCTGAACTGATTATATCAATGAAAGATCTAGAACTGAGCAAAGTCATCTAGAAGGAAGGAAGACTAGCAACTATTCAAGCCTAGAGACCGAGTCTATGTTGAATGAAGGGACAGTAATCTTACGAGCTAAGTAAAAAGAGTCATTCCAAGTCCTGACTACCCTCACCAAATCCAAAGCTGCTGGCAGAGAGCCTTGAATTCACTGCTCCAGAGTTAAGAAGACGTCTACTCCATAGACAGCCAGAAAACAGAGACTGATACAAATTGAGATGATATGATTTAAACTGTTCTTTTGTACCTCTTATCTGTACAGTTGGTAACCGTGATTCAAATTTGGTCCTAAAATTTGCATGTAACTCTAGTCCAAAGTGTATCCAAAAGCTCTTCATAAGGACAACTTGTCAAAGTTGAGAATCTGGCCTGGTAAGTTTTGCCCCAAGATAAAGATTGGGCCTGTGCCCATGGGGCTGTGATTCCAAATGTAATGTTTAATCATATTAAGGGCTGTTGACAAAACAAAATCGCTCTTAATTTCCTACTAGCCACAAAATCATTAACACTAGTTGTTGTTCTTATGCAAATCTGAATGAAAAATTTTTTTAGAAATTTGGTTGAAATTTGAAAACAAACTCAAATTCTACACCAAGTAACTCTCAAAAGAGCTTACTGAACCTTGAATATCTTCAGTACACTCACTTCATGGTTACCAAACTGAACCTAGATAAAAGAAATGTTCATAGTAGCTGTAGTTATAATTGGCATCTGTATAACAACTAGTGGGATGGCCAGTTGTATAAACCAGTGGTATGGTTAAATGCAGAGTAGAGACTAGACAAGATAGAGTCTTGTTAGTCTCTAAAAAAGGGGGGAATGATGCCGTTTGGTTTCTGCCTTTTTTTCTTTTATATGTTCTCTGTACTCTTTGCACATTTTTGGCTTGGCTCCATTTTCTACTATATTGTGGCTGGCTTGACATACTTTCCATAGCCTTTCCCCTAAGCGGAAAGACAAAACAAATTCCAGAGCTCAAGCCCCCGAAGGGGTTGCAGGAGAAAGCTAATCTGTCACCCAGTTCTTCCCCTGGGAACCAAGGCGAGAACAACTCCTGAGGTACATTTTTCATAAGCGGGAGTGCAGCCAGTGCTGAGAGGGCTCAGGGGAAGGGGCTGGACCTGGGGGAAATTAAGATAGCCACTTGTCCTCCTGATTGGTGCTTTTAATCAATTATGCTAATTTCCTAAAAGCTATAAATATGTACTCACCCTTGCAGGGGGCAGGCTTTATGGACACCTTTCCATAACTGCTCCTGAAGACCTTCAAAATAAAGATCCCCTTTTATATTACCTCCTTGCTAAAATGATCTAGAGTTTCTTTTCCAGGCTGGGGAAAAGGCAACAGTTATTTGGCACACCCAGAAGGGACACGAGAACCTGGTACCCTTCCTCTGGACCGAAAACATCCTGCAAGGAATTCCTTTCTGACAGCAATCTAAAGAATTCCCTGCCACGGGCCTGAGGTCGAGACACCATGGTTCCAAGATCCCACAGGAGGTAGTATAAAGGTGGTTCTTTTTGTTGTGTAGTGTGTAGTTTGTGTGTGTGTGTATTGTTTATGTATTGTGTATCTGTTTAAAGTCAGTAATTGTTAGCGATCCCAGGACAACCTGGCGTGGTGGTGAGAAAATTTGCTTTTGAAATCATTTCTCAAAGTTTTTCCTGTTGCCGATTTTCCAACCTGCCCCAGAGATCGGCTGGTGGGGAGGAGGCAGGTGTGTGATCTCGGCTGAGATTGTTCACTGGTAGAGAAAAGCAAATCACAGTGCGGAAGTTTATTTCATGTTTAGCACATGCGAGTTTTGAATTGAAAGCTGGCCTGGAGACATCTGGGCATGGAGCGGCCGGGGGAGGCCTGGTCTGCTTCTTAGTAGGAGGTGGGGGATGGGCCCCGCTTCCTACAGGTTTGTGGAGCGGCTGGGTGTCCAGCCTGCTCCTTGGTGGGAGGCTGGGGAGAGATTCCCACTTCCTACAGGTTTGTGGAGCAGCTGGGTGCCCAGCTTGCTCCTTGGTGGGACGCTGGGGAGAGATTCCCACTTCCTACAGGTTTGTGGAGCGGCTGGGTGCCCAGCCTGCTCCTTGGTGGGAGGCGAGTGAGAAATCCTCGCTTCCTACAGGGCGGTGGAGAGGCTGGGTGTCCAGCCTGCTCCTTAGTGGGAGGCGAGGGAGAGATCCTCGCTTCCAGCAAGTTTTGTGGAACGGCCGAGAAAGCTCGGTTCGCACCATTGTAGGGAAGGGGGAGAAGCCCCCACTTTCTATGTTCCATCTGTAAAAAGTTTTTCCAAGATTTTAAGGCAAGGGCGACTCCCGGACTTCCGGGACGGCTCCGCGAGCAGGGCGGTCACTCCCCCGTGACAGAAGCGGGCACCAGCCGCTCTGAGAGGGGCGGAGGTGATTCCTGCCATTGCCCTGGTCACGGCCGGGGGATGCGCGGGGGAGCGGTCCCAGGAAGCGAACCGGGACCGGGGCTGCCGCTGCGCTGCTCCGGCCCTGCTCTGGCGGAGGCGGGGCCGCCGCTGCGCGGCCACGGCCCGGCTCACTCGCTGCTCCTGGGCCCCGCCCGCACCGGCCCAGAGCGGGCCGGGAGTGTGAGATCTAAGAGCAGGAACGGCCCTATAGCACTTTCCACAGTAACGAGCTTGTTTTAAGGACACCCGAGAGCCGCTGTGAGCAGCAGCACGGGCCGAGCGCGGGCGAGCCGGGGGTGCCCCTGGGCGGGGGTGCCCGCATGCAGCGCCCGTCCCCGGCCGTGCGAGGGCAGCGAGCGCTCTTTGTCTGCTCTGGTAAGCACTCAAAAGGGAAACACCGAGCCCAAAGAACAAGAAGCCGTTTTTAGGCTCCCATAAACCATGCTATAAGTAAGCAGAGTCCTGTGTTAACAAATATCTTGGAATGGTTTACTGAGTTAAATTTGTAAAAGACCTTCTCCTGTATCCTTGTGAGTAAAAAAGACCAAGGACTCTTTACTATTATGTAAAATAATCCTGAAACTGGAGAACTAGGGCAGTCAGCAACTGAAAATTGCTGCATCCAACCAACAGCCAAGAATTGATACATCCAACAGTTGCATGCACAGCCCTGTAAGTTTGTTCTAGCGAACATAGAAGACATGGACCCTATGCCTACTGAAACTGGATAATATTATTCTTCTTCTGAAAACGTTTACTGTCAATCCTAATTATGTCTGTTCCCCAGCACTAACTGATAGTAATATTTACGTCATTTGTTTTACAGACCATGGAAGAAGCCTATTCCAGCAGAGCAGACCTGAAGACCTTTGGCACAAGGAGCTGTGGCATACAGTGAAACTGCATGCGAGATGGCAAACAAAAGACAGGTTATGCAGTAACAACCACGAACCAGGTAACCATGAGAAAAGTGTTACCATCAAATGTACCATCACAAAAAGCTGAACTAATTATATCAATGAAAGATCTAGAACTGAGCAAAGTCATCTAGAAGGAAGGAAGACTAGCAACTATTCAAGCCTAGAGACTGAGTCTATGTTGAATGAAGGGACAGTAATCTTACGAGCTAAGTAAAAAGAGTCATTCAAAGTCCTGACTACCCTCACCAAATCAAAAGCTGCTGGCAGAGAGCCTTGAATTCACTGCTCCAGAGTTAAGAAGACGTCTGCTCCATAGACAGCCAGAAAACTGAGACTGATACAAATTGAGATGATATGATTTAAACTGTTCTTTTGTACCTCTTATCTGTACAGTTGGTAACCGTGATTCAAATTTGGTCCTAAAATTTGCATGTAACTCTA
>JAVTVJ010000461.1:0-34627 GCA_034509425.1 Eopsaltria australis
GCCTGCTACCCTTTTTAGAGAATAAAAATGTACAGTTAATCTAAAACTTTCTCATACACACAGCTCTTTTTGTCCTTCCTGCTTATATACCTCTATGAATCTTCTGCAGCAGAAAAGTAAAAGAACTAATGATAGCACACCCAAGAGAAGCTGAGAGAAGCTATTTTTTTGTAGATACACAAACATTTTCTTAGGAAAATGTTTCTTAAAATGGTTTAAATTTTTTAAAAGTATCCATTAACGAAAAAGAATGTCAGTCACCATAAAGTGTAATGGGGTTGTGACCTGTCAGCTTCAGTCTCTGTTGCTTTGGTTGCTCTGATTGAAAGAACTTATGCATCATGCTGCAGCCAACCATGCCTTGGGAATCTCAGGGCTACCACAGACAGAGCTTGTAAATAACTGCTTCAGAGGCTGACATTTATCACAGGCAGAAGTCAGTGGGCATTCTGTAGCTTCGTGTGGCTTGGCCGCCCTCTAGTTAGGAGCTGACTTCTTCCCCTTTATAGAAAAAGGGATCTATTGACCCACAGTCCCAGCAATTCTGGCAAATATGTCATGATCAAACCATCAAAATTCTCCTCCCCAAATGACTACTTTCTCACCTGTGACAGACTTCCTCATCATAGTGTCAAATTCAAAACTTTCAGTTCTAAACAGCTGACAATAAACAGCTCCTTTTTTAATGCAGTTCAAATAATAGTGATTGTAAAGGTGCTTCTAAGATAAGTGCTGATTAAAATCTGAGAGATATTTTAAATTAGATATCCCTTTCTTTAGTAGCAGCAAGAATCAGTATGGTTTGAAGCAGTTAGTATTTAATATGCTTGTTCACTGTGTTAATTTTCCCCAAGTCAATTTTTAAAGCTAAAATAATCTGCCTTATTGGTTTAGTATAGCCAGCATTATAACCACAGTCATTTTTAAATTAAGCTCCCTTATTGTCTATGCGTATGTGAAGTAGGTGATATTACACAAAAAGCATGGGCTACATTAGCTTGATACAAATGCATATTTAAGAGCTTAACAAGCCTGCAAGAAAAATAATGGTCTCGATAAACATTAGAATGGCTCACTTGTAAGCCTTTTTGTTTAGTTGCATTTTCCTACTTGTACATTCAAAGGAGTGATGAAATGCACTGAGTAAATAAATAAAGCCTATTATAATGTCCCAATAGAAGGGAAAAGTTGCTTTTAGTTACACTAACAAGTTTTAAAACTCTTGAATTATTAGATTTGCTGACAATTAAAACACACAATGCCTATTAAAAAAAGTGGGAGTTTCTGTTAAGCAAGTTAAGATCTGGTATGCTACATAAATGCATCTATGCTTATATAAGAAGCATTTGTCCAAACATCCTAACTATATTGCTGATTATGGAATGTAGAGTCCTACTGTGTATATGTAATTTTGTCTGGACTTCTGTTGTAGTCAGTAATTGAATAGCACAGTGATGGGCTTATTGCAAGTGTGAGAAAGTGCTAAGCAAAACAGAAATTATAATGAAATTTGAGATGTCAGTGACAATTAGCCGTGTTATGAATATTCATTTCATATTCATTCTGGATAGTGCCATTTTTCACTATCTTTAATGGCTGAACAGCGTTTCAAGAAATAGAGATATAAATAATAGTCATGTGATAATTAACATGTTTTTTTCGGAGTGTTGTAGCACTTGTCAAGTGCCACGTGGGCTGGAGCAATGACTAGAAAGTTAATTTTCAGACATGGCCAGTTTTGTGTGTTTAGCAGAACCATTTGACATTCTTGCAGAATTGTTAATTTACAGGAAGATAAAAATCAGCTTGTAAGTGGTTTCACTTAGGCTGAAGTCTCATTAGAAAGACTGAGTGCTATACTAGACTTACAGAAATCTAAATCAGGGCCCCACATGAAAAGTGAAAAGAAATGGAGTTACAGTGAAGCAATGCCCCAAAATAACAATCTCCTCTAACTAATGCAGGGAAATATGATTCACTGTCCTGCTTTCAGACTGGTACATGCATATTGACAGAAAATTTAGTATGTGCTTAAATGCTCTTTTTTCAGTCAGGATGAAGGGATCCATGAAAATGAAAGGGGGAGTATTCACTGTGCAAAACGTAGTCTTTGGATATGAGGTTTTAATCTATTTTGAATACTTCTTAACATTACTAGTGTTCTGCTAGTCTTGCCTACAGTTATAACCTCCCAATGTTGTCCTGAAAAGCACTCATGTGCGCTCATACTGATGAAATGCATTCAGTCTTTCAATCAGTACCAATATGTGAAACCACATAGTCCGTGGAAAAATAATGGGATCTTCCCTGAGTCTGACTGATTTTTTTGAAAAGAATGTCATGGTTTCCAAAGAAAAATTATTTAGCGGAAACCACAAAGGCCCTCAGAAAAAGAACATAATAGAAATTTTCCTTTAAGATTACAAAGCAATGCAAAAGAGGAGAACATTTGTTAAATTAGTTCTAGAGGACCTCCTTTGTGTAAGCCTAATATAAAAATAAGTAAGACAAATTTATTACTGCCACTCCTTCTGCATCTCACAGGCACCTGTCATTTATTCAGTACTCAGCTTCCTCTGGCATGCGAGAGAATTGGAAACAGCTTTGAAATTACTTTGTTACAGAATGGTTAGTAAAAAGCTGATAATTTGTTAGTTGATTTTTTCCATAGTCTTTATTATTTAAAAAACTCAGACTTACATTTTATAGTTTATTCAAATGTATTACTTTTCATTGTTTGAAACAGAAAAAGGAATATGAAAAAAAAAGGTAACAGCAGTGGGGAGAACATACCTGCTTTGGGAGCATGTTCTTGCTTTGCAGTGTGAAAAGAAGCAAAATTTAATAGAAGTGAAGCTGCACCTGATTTTGAGAGCATAGTGTAAGTAAAGCCCCTCCAATACTGCTCTGAGCATCCCAGGGTGCTCCAGGGCCCTGGCATATTCTGGAACCTTGTCTGTGAGGCGGGTGCCTCAAAGGAAATTACCTGTCCTGAAAGATGTTTATGCCACCACACTCTTGAGAGTAAATATGCAAAATCTTGTCAGTGTGTACCTTTTTCATTTTCCTGGATCAAGCTTCTGACCACAAGCTACTTATAAAGGATGAGTTCCCTCAGAATATGGAAATTGAGTTGCTTCTACCAATGAAACTGTAAGGCAGTTGACTTTCATAGTAGAAGATTAAATAGAGGCATGTAATGAAGGGTATCAGTTTTGAAGAGGCGAGCTAAGATAAACAAAATTTATTAGTTACTCATACAGGCAATAGAATCCAGATTAATATTTCACTTGGATGTAAAAGAGACCTGGAAGTTCTTTGCCTAGCACATCCAGAAATGTTCTTGAACATGTATCCGAGTAGAAAGCTAGAAGACATTGCAGAAAAGCTCAAAACTGGATAAATAACCAATACAAATGAGACATTAAGATTAAACAAGGAAAATGCAAAGTATGTAAAACATTACTTCTTGTAGAATAAAATGAGGATTTCCAGAAGTCAAACTGAAATGAAACTTTTTGGGGCATTAAGTTTGACAATATGCTTATTGACCATACAGTTGCAAAATTAAATAAGGAAAAGTGAAAAAACCACCAATTTCTAAGGACATTAAAAGTAGTACAACCGTTGCCCTCAAATTAAATTACTTTGGTCTTGATTTCAGTATGAGTAATGCTGAATAGCAATGGTAATGTATCACAAAGTTTCAGTGTCCAGACTGAAATTGTTACGTGCTCAAATTGTTCTGTTTGAGAGGTGAAGTTACAGTGAGTAGTGGTCACTATATCCTCATTAAAAACACTGGTGGCTAATTAATCCAACAGCATATTGGAAGACACTAAGGAAAGAACTTAAAAGAGTCCAACTCCTGCTTTCAATTATACCCTTCTAAGCACAATGCAGAAGTGTTTCCATCCTTGATTATTTGGTTTTAACTACTTAGCTAATCTGCTTTATATTTATCCATTTCTAACTGTAATAACTCTTATTTCCCAGTTTGCTAGTTTTCTTTTCCCAAGGCTACAACAAATATTTTAATCTAGCTTATTTGACCCAAAGCCTTACCAATAGTGTTTGCCCTTTTTTTGTTTTCTTTTTCTTTTAACCCAAGGTTAATAGGCTTATTATAATAGTTTCCTCTAACTCCTCAGGAGTACACTCAGTTCTTAAGCATTTTTTTTTAACTCCACCACTTCTGCATCACACCTTCCAACCAATATGAGTTGTGATAAGATAAATGTTACTGGCCCTTGGAAGAACCACAAGAACTACATCCTGGAGTAAAGAAGCAATAATGCCATTGCACAAGACACAAATGAAACTTCATCTAGAATCCTAGTTTTACACTCACCATTCAAGGTTATTTCAAAGTGGAACATGTAAAGAAAAGGCTTACTATAATAATCAGATTAAAGCACATTTGTAAAATAAGCTGCTTTTTTTTCTTTTTTTTAAGAAAAAAACCAAAACCCCAAAACAAAAGCAAACAAAAGTCACCCCAAAATACAAGAGGCTTTGTGGGCTTGTCTAGAGAACAAGTCTGTGAAGGTGGATGATTGCATTTTAGATATAGGCTAGAAAGTAAACACCAAAGGGAATGAAGTGTTTTAAGGACAATACTGGTACAAGATCAATTGGGTAATAGTAGCCATGGAAAATTGTGATCTTAAAATTAAAATGTTTCTGATGAAAAATGGAAGCAGGCTTTGGATTAGCCTCTTAATAAGAGAATGAAGCTAAGACACTATAATGAATTTCAATATGTACTATGATTGGTGCTATTGGTATATGATAGGGATGAAATTGATATATTCAGAGGTATGGTGGACCTTTACTGTGCTGTATTCCTTTGTTTTGAAATGGTACAATTTGTGTTCCTTAAACACTGGCCTTTCTCATTGCCTGTACTGTGTAAAAAAGTTGTGTGGGGTTTTTGTTTTGTTTTTTAATTTGCCAGTCAAATTGAAAAAAAATCAAGACACAGAGACAACTGAAACAGAATAATTAATTTTATGGTCATCGTATTATTCTTATTTGAGAGGGTAGGGAAATGTTTTACTTGGTGTTTTTGTTCTGAAGTGTGGAGTAAATTACCTATCCTAGAATTTTTGATTTTTTCTGGATTGTGTTTCTGAGTGAAATTAATAAAAAACATTACCCAGCTCCACTGCTGACCCAATCAGAAGACCACGGCCTTAAATCCTTTTTCGGCACTCAGTGTTTCTATAAATATTAAATACAAAAGTTGTGCACATTCTGAGCTCTACTAAATCAGGGATGAGATTGTGCCTTGTGTCTGCCCCTTGACTGAATGCTCAAGGAAGCAGGAGGAGTTCCTTGTACCCTTTTGTCTGATTCACTGCAAGCCCATGAAAAGCCAGATACAATCTAGCCCAGATTTATCATCTGTCCTTCATGTACCAAGGGGGCAATACTAGGAAAGAATAACAGATGTAGCCTTGTGGATAGTATCAAGTGGGAAATAACTCTGAGAAATGTTTTGCATTTAACTAAAACGTTAAAAGAACCAGTTGAATGACTGTCATGCAGAAGGTCATTCAATCCTTGGAGAAACAAGGGAAAATGTCCTATGCTGTGTCTGGAGATAGCTGAGGTACAGATGGTACTTAAAGTAAACTCTCTGACCTAGAGCTCAAAATCCAGATTGAACCTGACTCCCAGACCTAAATATTTTCTGTTCGGTCTAATAGGGCTGTGTAACTTGCAAGATGTTATATATGTATGTTAGAATCCAGGAGAGCCCTATATGAGCTATTGCTACAGACTGTGCATGCAAAGTATCTTTCTTCCTATGTATGGCTAATAAATCTGCTTGCCTAAAAATTGAAAATTATTCTTATATGCCAGAATGTATCTTGATGTTATCTGGATACATGTGGGAAATGAAGGGCTTACAGATTTTTCCAAGCCTTGTCCAAGACATTTAAGGACAGAGTCAAATTACAGTTGTGCATTAAGAGAAATATAAAGCTTTTCTCCAATTTAATCTGATATTCCATGAATTGGGAATAAGATCTGGTAGTGGTTCAGCTGACAGTGACTGCTGTCCCTAGCACCCTACTGTGTCAGAAGGACATGATGAGAAGTAATTGGTACAACCGCAAGGGTGAGAGGGGGGTTGAGTGGCTGCATAGTATTTATTTTCCAGCTGGGCTTAAACCACGACAGGCTGATAGAGGGAAAAAGCACCATGAAAACTCTGCCCTTGGAGGAAGCTCAGATGCACTGTCTGCAGGAGCAGTGAATCAGGTACCGAACCAGAAATGTTGGCCTGAAATGTTACAGTACAAAATGCTGCAGAGCCAAAGCTCAGGGGGCTGCCATTGAGCGGTATAAGAACAGCAACAACAAAGCTGTGTGGTCAAGGTCTCAGTGCTGTATACAGGGACCTGTACACTTAACAGCTGACACTGTCAGGCTGGCAAGGCAGAAATCATAAATGGTCATTGCAGTAATCAAATTTCCACATGACTAGGCACAGCCACAGTATTCTGCACCAATATTCCTTGAAAAGTCATGACTTGAGCTTCCAAAAAAAAAAAAACAAACCCTATGTTCTTTTCTCAGTACTGTTTACATCATCTCCTAATTTTTGTCTGTTTACAAGATTAGTGTTCTTTTCATCTTTGCTTGCTTTGCTAATAGTACCTCACAGTTTGTATTACAGAAAGCTGGTGCTATTAAAATTTGTGTTATTTTGCATATTCATCTCCAGTTTATTTCTTCCTCAATTTTGTTTTCATATTGTGTTTCTACACTTTCTGTGTGCAACTGTGAAGATTTTTTAATTTAAGTGTAAATAACCTTTCCAGAGAAATTATAGTCCAATCAAGACGGTTAATGTTTTCTTAAGAGATATTCCAGTGTACAAAATTCCAAAACATCTTAGATTGATCAAAAGAATATTCACCAGAAAACTTTTTTTCTTTTTTTTACAATAGACTTTTTTTTCTGCACTGACAATTTTCCAAGACTTTTTGGAAATTGTGGACGAAAACTAGTAATTAATGACTATGTACTATACAGCTTGCATTTTTCCAATTAGAAGAATACTCTGACCAAGTCAGAAAGAGCAATGCAGAATGAAGGGAGTAAGCAAGCCAAGAAAAGTGTTAGAAGGTACAGACTTATTATGAAGAATAAAGATTGTTAAGATATTTTTATTGCTAATTATGATGTTTTGATAGAAATTGTGTTGCACAAAGATTTTTCTCTTACATTAGGACATCAAGAAAAGTGAAGAAGATCCCATGGAAAACATTTTATTTAATTGTTAGAGGAAATTATAAATTTAATACTGAATAATATAAAAGTCATAATTTGGTAGAGTTGCTTTGTTTATGTAAATATAATACTGTTTAAAAGTTAGTTTTGAACAGAGCATCACACATACAAAGGACAGAAGAAACTGTCCATCAAAGTGTGTGTGCTTATGAAACAGACATTTTGATAGCCCTTTCTGCTTACCTTACGTGCAGTGATATAGTGATGAGAGATAACAAAATTTCAAAAATTAAGAGTGCAGTAAAAAAGTAAGAAGGAGCTCTCTGGCCAGCAGCCTGCACAGCTGGAGGAAATCTATCAAAAGACTCCATGGCAGCTGTCTTTTCTCATTACAGCACCATTTATTCAAAGCACCAGTGAAATGGCACGGACGCCCTTTTATAACCCAGGACCTGGAGCATTGAAATGAGAGTTCTTCTCCTTTGTATCCATGATCTGTGATGGGGAGAGAGAGAGAGAAATGGAAATTTTGATCTGTCTTTCCTGCCTACCTCCAGCACTGAGAGCTGTAGGGACAATGCAGGTGTTTACATCTTTAGCTCGATTAGAGACAGACAGATCTTAAGGACCCACAGAGGGACCACAGCCCCCCTTTCTTGCCATGGCTGTACAACACCCTCTGGTCTTTGCAGAAGCTTTTTGGTACGACTACAGATGTTACAGACCCAAATATAATCAACCATGCATGTCCTTACCATGCATTACCCACAGGACTGGATACACAAGTGCTGAAGCTCATTTCCAGATTCAGATGCATTGTGGTATCAGTGGAAGAGCCATCTTTTCAGCAGTGCCTGTGAGATACCTGCCTGCCTGCTTACAGGTTGGTTGAAGCTGTGCCATTGCAATGCTGAGCCAGAAGCATGTTGTTTGCTGTGACGTGGTGAATTTTGGCCATGAGCTCTTCCTCTGCTACAGCAGCAGTGAAGCAGAGAAAATAGAAGACAAGGTCTGTGCATCCAAATCTGGGTCCTTCTTCCATGACAAGGCAACTGTCATGACATTCTGTTTTCTAGATGCCAAAGAAAAGTGAAAGAGAAGGACAAAAAAACAGGTCCAGGAGGCAAAGCAGCGAGATGCATTTCATCCCTCAGTACTCTTCCAGGCTGGGGAGAGGCTGGCCATCACTATTTTCAGTCCTGCTGCTCCCTCACAGCTGTGCTGTCAATCCTCAAAGTTAGCTCAGGCATAATTTCTCTCCGTAGGGTGAGTTACCCAGAGGAGCAGGTACAGCTTGGAGCATCTGGTTCTACAGTAGAAGAGTGAGTATAGGATAAAGGCTACAGTGAACACCCATTTTTCAAAACCTGTTTGTGCTTCAGGCATCCGTAAAAGTCAAGCCCCTTTTTGGGCATGTGCTGTTATGGCAACTACACACCAGAAATCTCTCTCCTGAACTATCTTAAGAGCATGGTAAATCCTGAAAACCATTGCACTTGTGCTAGAAGGCACTGCCAATTTTATGTTATCACTCTCCTTGGAGTCTAGGTGCAAGTCAGTGTTGCCCAGTTACCCCAGGAACTCCACCCTCTGTTGGTCAAAGCAGCATTTCTTCTGGTTAACACAGCAAGCACTGCAGCAAGTCATTGAAATGTCCTGGATGCTGGTAATAAATACCTCTCAAGAGGTGCAGAACATCAGCATATCATCCAGGTATGCCATAGCATAGCAATGAAGAAAGTCCCTAGATAACATTTACAGAATACTGGAATTTTGCAGAGACTGAAAGGCATCAGAGGATGCTCATAGTGGCCCCGTAAAGATCCACCATAGAGGGCAGTGGAGCCCACTGCAGATGCTCAGACCACTTCAGAATAAGAGGCAAGGACTGCTGGTTCTTTACTCTAGTGTCCTTCCGCTTCCTGCAATCCATGCAGAGGCGGAGACTCCCATGCTTCTTTGTGAAAAAATGCCATATGGAAGACCCCAACAGGGGAGTCAGAGGAGAAGCTGAACCCATACACCAGATTGTTCTTGAGGTACTCCTCAAGAGGTTCTGACTCAGTTTCTGACCAAGCAGAGGTGCTCCCAGGTGCACCTCCTCCTGAGTGGGAGGAGTCACAGATAACAGTCTCTCATACCATCAGAACGGTGAAAGATATTTTTCTATTAGACATGGGAAATGTGGCAAGCAGCACTTCTCTAATTTCCAACATGATTAAAGCTCACAGTCTGTGTGTGCATATAGCTTACCAAAATGCCTCCTTCAAACTAGAAAGATACTGAGGTGAAGATTCATATTACCTGGGTAAATCCACTACTTCGATTACATTAAAAATACCAAATCTAGATATGCACATAAAATCCTTTATAAAACCTTCTAAAATTACCATGAAGAAACCTGAGTGGCCCTGTTGGGATGCAGCATGCTATATATAGTAGATATATGTAGCCTATAGAAATCAGTAGATCACCTCAGCTATAAATGCCATCTGAATTAAATGTAGGAAAAAATAGTTGTGAAATGATATAGAAATGAATGATAACAGAGGTCTGCTTATATAACAATATTGTACCTCCTTGGTCAGTATGCATAATATACCTCCCAGAAAATCCTTATTTATGATGTACAATACAGACTGGAAGTAGCCATGTGTAAAAACATCATCTTGAAAAGTACCATTGAGTTGGAGCACCAAATGCATCCATTGTAATGTCTAACATCCACAGCAGTCATTACAACCTATCATGACCATGTTGTATGTGCCTTTCAGTCTTCCTGGCAGCTTGTTCTCTTTGAGGGGTGATTTGGAAAGGGAGCATTTTCTGAAAAAGACAAAGACAAATTGTTCCAACAATGGGCCAGGGGAAAAAAATGGAAATGCAGGAATATGATGACAAATATGATGTTTGGCTTTGCTTCAGTCACTTCCATACTTCAGTATGTAACATACTAGGAACTGCCAACTTCTGAAAGAATGGAGATTTCAGCATTGTCACAGTATTGAAAAACAAGACATCTGACAGCAAAAAAAAAACCCAAAAACAAACCCTCAATATTTTTCATTCTTGATGGATCAACAATGTTTGATTACTTAAACTGACACTGGCAATACAAGTGTCCTTCAGATATTTTCTTTGGTGTATCTATATATGGCATTCATGTAAGGTATGTGCCATTCCAGTTTATCCTGTCTCACACTGTAGAATGGTTTCTAAATTTTTACAGCCTGAAGTGGCTGCTGAATTGAAAACAATGTCTTTTTGAAAGAACAATATTTTGTGGCATAGAAGGAAAAATAGTTGCTCTTGTATGCATGAAAACTAGTTACATAGTAGTTCAACTCAGTGAGTAAACTTGGAGCAAAAGTTATCATTTAAAGTTTTTTTAAGAGCAATTTCCTTTTTTGGAAAGGGGTGAAAGTGAAATGTTTCAACTAACAGTCAAAAATTACTGTCTTTAGATGATATGACAGTAAATTCTTCTGTACATATATACTACCTCCCAAATAGTAGCACATATGAATAGTAACCTGATTACGTGTATTAAAAAGCATCTCTTCCAGATACTTCTTGGTACAAAAACCAAGTTTTTGTACTAAGCAAATCAAAAGAAGCATTGAAATGGTCATTCATATTCCTATTTCACAATATTAATTCCGTGTAGTAAGACTAGTAATGAGCTTCGCTAAAGGTTATGCGATATATTCTTAACTGTATTTATTGCTTTGTCATGACAAGAGTTTTTTCCAATAGAAATGCCTCTTTTGAACTTAAAGATAGCACAAAGACTTTTAAGGGCAGAAATGTTAATTTTCATGCTTGGTCAGCCATGTTCCCTTGCTTTTATTCATCTGGTGTGTTTACCCAGATATTTTGGTCGTGTTGACTGAACAACTACTCTGAAGTGGGGTGTGCTGTACGGCAAAACTGTAGTAGCCATCAAACCACTTGAAAATTAGTTTTCTTTAGAGTGAAGAAACTATGGGTTTCTCTTAGCTCAACCTATAGTGAGGGAACTGAAGAATCATCAGGAAAATAGAATGAACTCATTAATCATAATCTGAGGGAACTTGAGGCAACAGTGAGAGTGTTTTAACTCTTGATCTCCATAGTGGAAAGAGGTTATTCACTAATCATTTCTTTCCAGGTGCTATGAAAAGTGCAGTACAGGTTGAGCCATTGCTGACAAGCATGACCTCTGATAAGAAAATAGATTCAAAGTTCTTTAGCCAGAAGCTGAATATGCTTAGTCTGTCTCCAAAGAAAGATTTTCCAGCTTAAGCTATAAACATTTCATCCACTTTTATCCACTGTAAATCAAAATGTTCTCAGTGCTGGCCAAGAAAGTGAAGCATTGTTAGCTCATTAAATAAAAAGGGCTGAAGGCCAACACTTCTCTTCATCATTAAACTTTATTTGGAACATGTTGCATGGCTGGTGGATGACTTGTGAATCCTCTTTAAAATTACAAATTACCTTCTTGAACCTTGGTATCAGCTGTTACTTTTCCTATTAATTAAAAAAAATCAACACAGATTAATATAGAAATAATCTAAAATGATCAGCAACCATTATGTCAGCTCTCGTACACATAAGACATGAGACATTACTTGTCTCCGAAACTTTCCATTTCAAATCTGTGGGAAGCAATACATCAGATAAAGAAAAGAAAGGATATAAGTAAAAGCTAAGAAGACCACTTAGCATCTGGTATGTAGCATTTGTAAAGTTAAGTTAGTATTAGTTAAGTAATGATTATATTATGAAACATATAGTAGTTTGCATATAGCTGGCTGGTCCCTGGGAAGATGAGAGACAGTCCTCATGGAAATGGCATTATTTTAAATCATGTGATAAATACTTCAAATATAGTAACCTTCTGCTTAAGGTTATGGTTCTTAGGCCAATTCAAATATAGGAGACCTACAGACCTGAAAAAAGGGCCTACTTTGAGTCCTCTATATTCAAAGTCTCTATAGAAAGCAATCATTATATTTTGCTTATGTTAAAACATCAAGATAAGCAACTTCTAATCACTAAGTTTTCCTATCATGTTGCATCCAGTCATTACCCTGGTATTTATCTTTCTCAGGACTTACTGTGAGATTGCACCTGATTCAGTACAGGTATACCTTGCCCCGATAAGGCTCTTCGAGGCCTGGCTGGAAATTCATGTCCATCTCTTGCAACTAGTAATTGTGTGCATAAATCAGTTGAGCTCACTGCTCTGACAGAATGTCTTTTTTCTCTTTTTTTTAATGAGTTAATTTTCTATCAGATCATTGAACTGTTCCACTTCATTCTTTGATTGCATCATAATTAGATTTGAAACAAGTGGATAAGCAACTGTGTATGATGCAAGAAAGCAGGAGAAGAATTGAATAGACTAAGAGTGAACTGTGGCAGAGGAAAATGAAACCACACCTTTATTTCTATATCTGGAAAATTTACTAATCCAACTGAAAGAGTTAGAAGGTTAACACTGGCTTTAGTATTGCAATCAATTGCCCTGTTTCATCCTTCTGTTTTGTTTTACATGTGCCTTCTTTTGTCCAAAGATGGTGAGGGATCATTTCTAATTATGGTAACAAGGCAAAATGCCGCAACAAATATTTACCATACCTGTAATCTGTTTGGATTTCCTTTCAATAACACTGAAAACCAAACTACATTATGGAAATATAATGCTTTTGTTACAGGATCCCATAGAAATCCTACTGGCAACATCCACTCTATGCTGCAAAGTTGAATGATATTTTCCATGGTGTTACTAGTTTGTCTCAAAAATGTCTTAGGTTTCACCCTATCCATTTCACTGGTCACAAGTTTGTACTCTAAATCAGGTACAAAGTTTGCTGGCCTTGTTCCATGCCAAAAATCATGCATTATTTCCATTCACATAAACCACTTTCTGGTGAATCAGCCTCGTGATGACTTTGACTATGTGACGATATTGTGTTTCAACCCAGATTCACCAGCCAGCTGTTTTCCAGAAAGGAAAATAATAATATTGATGGTGATATTATTCTTATTCTTATTCTTATTATCATCTTTATTATCATTATTACCATTATTATCATTATTATTGTTAACAACAACAACAATAATATTTATGATGTTATTATTATCAGCGCCATCAACAATAACAACCATGACCACCAGACTTCCTTTTAAGGGCTAATGGTTATGAGCCAAGATGTGCCAGTTCTAACTGTAGAGCTATTAGTCTAAGAGCAAACTAAAAACCATCACATATGTTTGTATTATTAAAGGAATTAATGTTACTCTATCTCTGGTTTCAGATGTTTTAATCCTGTATTTCCATATAAACTAGTCAGACGTAATAATTTGTTTAAGACTGGGAGTATGGAAATTGTTTTCATTTCCAGTAGTATTTTAACCCAGTTCTCTCCTTTTGTTGATGTCAATTTCCATTGTGGGGACAAGTACAAAAATGTTCATGCTTTATTTCAGTTTTCTCAGAATGGTAGCTATCTTGGAACAAAATTATTATGATTTTCAAAAATCAGTAAACATTGGAAGGATTTTGTACAGGATCTCAAGAGCAAGCAGAGACTGCACTTTCAGAGTTCAGGTTCCTGAAAAAGGGAGACATGGCAATGAAGATGATTACAAACTGACAACATTCACAAGTAGCTATTTGTGAGTTAGTTGCAGTCCTGTTTTAAATTACATTTTTGCACATAAAATCATTAATCCGTACTTTCCAAATGGTAATTTAAACCATGTTTTCTAGTATTATAAATCAAGCAACTTTAAAATTAGTGAAATAAATTTTTAATGATTTAAAGTACTATATTATAGACAGTATCAAGTAATGCAAGGATGAACTGACTAGTTCAATTTTCTTTCATTTCTTCATTTCATTTATCATAGGGTGATGTTACATATAGTGTGGTTTTCCGCTTTTATGGATCCTCTTGCAGTGTCATCTGTTTTGGTTAAACAAAGGTTAGGAATACATAAATGCAGCTGAAGATATATACATACCTTCATTTTAAATTTCCCAGTTATTTTGTTTCCTATTTTTGTAAGTAATAAAGAGATTTTCTTGACTTGTTTTTCAACACATGAGGCTAGGGAAAAATAATGATTTAGTCATCTTAGAAAAAACAAGAGTAGAAACAATATTTATAAATATATTAAAGGAGGAAAATGTTTGGAAAAGATCTATTAAAATATATTTCCCTTGGGAAATATAATATCAGCTTGCATGATTAATTTATAATGTCTCAAGGATTCACTGAAACCCATCTTAAACTTCTTTATGTGATCAGTTCTGTTTTATTGCTCTGAGATTTATGCAATAAAGCAAATAAATAGTTGATTTATCTCACTGTTCCAATTATGTGACAAAGCATGAGAGAAGCAGTGAAGAGAGATGAAATCAACTGATGTACAGAAAATAATTTATTATATGCTAATGTTGTTTAGATTTCTGAAGATAGTTGTGTTAGATTTTTTTAGTGTTTTCTTAACCTATCAGGGATACTAAAAAGTTATTAAAATAATTATTTTTGCATTCAAACTTGAATATGATGTATGTCTATAGTCCCAATGCTTTTTAAAGTTCAAAAATTCTGCCTTTTGAATGGAGTTTTCAGTTTAGGTCATGTAGAATGGAAATATATTATAATCGTCACAAGTGTTGTCCGAAGTACCTGAAAATGTCATGGTGATACCATCACTAAGAATGACAGAGTTATCTTCTTTGTCCAGAAATATAACTCACAATAGGTTTTTTAATTCTGCCAGAAAAGATACCCAAAAATGAGTGGGGATGATTCTTGTCTAAGATAGAAACCAAAATTAAATCTAGATAACATGAAAGTCTGAGAAAGCTACAGTATAAGAAGGACATTTGGGAAGCTCATTTTATAGAATAAATGCATTTTCTCAATGAAATTGGCTTTTAAAAGGAATGTTTGTAATAGATTTTTCCTGAATTTTCAATCAACACTATTGATAATAGGCACTTTAATCACTGTTTGCGGGTACTAAAACAACTTCTTAATATTGACATATCCTTAGGTCACTGTCATTAATTTTACTGATGTCAAAATGTATATACTCCTCTGTCAATAGAAAGCTTTGTAGATCTGGATCCTACAGTATATAGCACATGATAAAACATTTGTACAGAACCTTTCCCCATTTACAGCCAAAGTCAGGATCAACAAAACTTCAGATATGATTAGAAAGCTCAACACAGTTCCTCACTGGTACAAGAATCAGTGGACCATCACATGTTCCTTGGATGCCATCTTGGCTTCTCATTTACTTTTGCCTACGGCTGAAGGCTGGCTGATTTTTTATTAGGAATAAGGAAGTTTGGGCCAAGTTATTCAGATGATCATCAAGGATCATAGAAACATGGAATAATTTAAGCTGAAAAAGATCTTTGAGTCTAACCATAACCCAGAACAGCCATGTCCACCACTAAACCATGTGTTTAAGTGCTACACCTACACATGGTTTAATGCCTCGAGGACTGGTGACTGAACAACTTCCCTGGGCAGCCTCTTCCAATGCCTGAAAACCCACCTGGTGAAGAAATTTTTCCCAACATCCCATATAAACCTCCCCTGCTGCAACTTAAAGCCGTTTCCTCTCATCCTGTCAGTTATTTGGGAGAAGAGACTGACCCCCCACCATATTCAAAACTACTAGGAAAGTTTTGGTGCAGTTGCTGCCCTTGATAGCTACTCACCCACAAAAAATGCCTTAAATTTCACCTTTCTTCTTTCTAAGAGGAAAATAAATGGATTAGTGTGCCTCTGAAACTAAGATAATAGGTTTTTAAAGCATGAGAGTAGGTTTTAAATTTGGCCTTTTTTCCTTTTTAAGATTTTTTAAGCTTGTCTTCATGGCAAGTCAGTCATGCACCTTTTATGACTTTAATTTTTCATAAGGAGTTACATGATTTCCATTTGCTCCTCTGGAACAAGCTATGGCTGGAGTGAGTGTGTTTTTCAGGGTCATAGGTTGTTTCTCAGTCATCTCCTATCTGTCGTGTTGAGTGGGGATATTTGTGATGCTGCATTTATTATATTTTCATGGGAAGGCACCTGAGTGATATTTACTGAATAAGGGTTCTATTGTGCCAAAGCGTTCAAAATGCCCAGGATCATTTTCAAAAGCAATTTAAAGCCCATGGAGGCTAGAACCATTCAGCTTTATTCCCTCTGACTTCTTTTGATGATTCCTGAGGGATACTGCCCATGGCTGGTACTGAGGTGAATGTTTTCCAACAGTGAGGTCAAAAGGTGAGCTCAAAAATGGTTGCCAATATATTTGGTGTGGCGATTAGGGCACGAATATAAACAGAAACAGATTATGAGAGACAGCATACAGGGAAATAGGCTTTTTTGAATGGAACCGTGTTCTATCTCAATACTCTAGTGCAATATATTTGTGTTTATGCTGTTCCTGTTTTATTGATGAGTCTAAAATCCAAGATGGTGTTCAATACATGTTCTACCTAGTATTTTTGTCCTTGTCATTTTATAAACAGCATATTTTTTCCCAGTAAAGTTGCTCAGTGACATATAATTTTACTTCTGCATACACCCCAAGGCCTGGCTACTGTGGCAAAATGAAGTAATTTAGTGCTGCCTTGAGGTTAAGCGTGTTCGATATGCACTAAGAGCAAGTTCCCTCACTTAATTCTGAACTGATCTTGTGCTTATTGGTACTCTGGCCTTCTGCACAAAGCACTGGATCCAAAAGTCTTTTTCTCAAAAACTAGAAAATGAGAAGAATGCACCAGCCATATTTTTGTAACAATACAACCGAGGACTCAAAGTCAAAACCAGGACCCAATGTATTGGAGGTTCCATGGAGTTTGAGCATTGTTTTGCAAGTTAGCTGTCTGGGGACTAATAGTTCTGGGAACCTCTGAGGTTTGGGGCTGTCCAAACTTCTCCAGAGTCAATTTATCAGAAGTCAGGTATTCTGCTCTACTTTTCCGTGTGCAGACTTTTGTCACATAATACCTGAAAGGCAGAAGATTGTAGAAAATTGATTTTTTTTCAAGGAAGTGGCTCATCTGCTGTAATTTATTCATTCTTATGTGAGGTAGTTCCCACAGCTGCCAACCTGCTTCCCTACTAGGAGATACAGTACTTGGTGAAGAAATATAGGCAAGTATCTATGATCACTGGAGCCTGACCAGGTCCATCAGCACTCAATACACTGAGGCATCTAAACATGGCATGCTGGGGTTAATTAATTGAACCCATAGACTTAGTGGTTAGACCTAATGGAAAATAAATACTGATGAGGCAAGAAACTCGTGTTCTGTTCTTTTTTCAGTGTAGGAATTGAAATCTACTTTGTCTCTAGTCTAGAGATAAGGTAAGGGAGAAAATGAACACTGAATCTTGTTGTAGATGTACCACAGTGGAGCCAGAACACTGGAACGAGTGGGGGGAGGGCCGAATTTGGAACTACAACCTAGCAAAGGGGACATTCTTTGAAAGGTTCCTTAGGGAAAAAAAAGTAGAAAGAAAAAACCAAAAAACTACTTGAGTAGTTCTTTACTCATCATCTGATTAAAAATAGACCTGAATCTGTGAACAGGTTGACATTGTGCTTTGAGACAGTAACCAGAACCTGCAGATTCATACAATTCAGCTAAGTGCCTCTCTGATGTTATAAAATTTAATAACTCTGCTGTGCTAACAGCCATACTGCTTTCAGATACTGCACCTAATTATATCCATATTCCCCTTATGTCTTTCTGTGACTGAAAGTGCTACTGAAAGGTATGTACACCTTATCCTGTCTTCAGAATCTCAGTGAATAACTTTCTTCTCAGTTTCTGGGTGGTAGTTGTGAGCTATGTTTAAGGTAGAGTATGGCAGCTAGCCAGTACTTCAGATGTTACATCAGACTCTGTGCCTTATTTGTACAAGGAACTGAATTGTGAGAACTGCAGTCTTTGTTTATACAGTTGACCAATCTTAAATTATATTATAGATGATAATAATCAGGGGTTTAATCAACAATAAAGAATTCTATTTATTTGGCAAACGGACCTAGGAGCTTTATTCACTTGTCTTTTTTTAAACTTTACGGACATAGCCAAGAGTTCAGTTTACCTTTCGTATCTTGAGATTGGAGCACTTCTTTCCCTTAACTCACAAACATGACAGACAGAAGTGTTCTGCCATACTTTTCACTTTAGAACACTATATGTTATATTTTCTATGAGCCAAATATCCTTTACAGAGATGTCTGGGAAATAAGCCAGTTATAATGGTCTCAGGAGAATCAGCAGGACTGCTGAAAAACAAAAAAGTATACTTACATTTAAGTACATGAATGTCTCGAATTAGCACAGCAAATGGCAATTGACAGCTTTTGATAAATCTTGGCACTGCTTTCTGATCAAACTATGTATGAGGCTTTAAATTAAAATGTATTTCTCTCGTGTTGACATTAATAAAGATGTGTATCTGTAGCTTCTGAATTATATCTAGCTATAATTCATGTCAATTTTGTCCAAATACTGTTTGTGTGGTTTTTGCTTATCAGACAACTGTGTATCTCAAAAGTGAGCAAAGTAGGGTCATTTGTAGAAATGACAGGATCATTTTCAAGTCACTGTGTTAATTTTGATGGCAAGGTGCTCAATTTCAGTTTATATGTTTTTGGCCAAGGTTGGTTGGTCCATCTTCGAGAAAGATGGCCTCCGGTAAATATTGATTTTCTTTTTCCAATTGGAGGTAACCCAAAGTGTTCCAGATGTCAGAGCTCTGACTTAAAATTCTGCCAGATTTTGAACGAAAATTCCCAGGAGCAGAGCTTATTGGGGGAATATGCAGATACTCTATTTATAGAAGATACTGCTATTTATAGAAGAACACTACTGTAATCAAATATCAACATAAGTGCACCTTTAAATAGAAAATCATGGTGAAAAGGTCTTCTATTACACACTGATATACCTTTTCTGCATTTTGAAAGTCTGTATGAAGAACAAGTACCAATGGTTAATTAAGCATCCTTTATGGGAGAAAGTTTAAACACTTGATGGTGCATTTATTGTAAAAAAAGAGTAAACCCTCCTGACCCCAACCTTTTTGTCAGATGGTGTGATGGTATGGAGTTTTTAAAAGGAAAGGGAGGAGATTCAGGAATAATTTCAATTTTTTCTGACCCAATGTTAAATCAACAAACAGTCAGATGAACAACTAAACATATTTGTTAAAACTCGGAATTTTCACTTCTTTTTTGATATTCAAGTTTATTTACTTATTTTTAAAATATTTTCACTTTCAGAGCCCAAAAGTAACTTCAATTTTATCACAGTGTTTCTCATTTTCATTACACTTGTGGCATTGTTTTATGGCCTATCCATAGCATTTAAAACATGCTTAATTCCTACTGATGTCTTATAAGATAATGTATTGATAAGATCAATTTTTAGGCATGCATTAAAAATTATAATAAATGTATATGCATTTATATGTATATGCATATATATGTGTATATACATGTATATATTTTAATTTTAAAATTATTTGGGCCTGATGCTACTTAAAACTGATTAAAACATTTAGATCAAAGTGTTCCCTGTCTGTGCTGTAATGAAAAAAAGCTGAGCATCAAATGTACTAATTAAAAAGGCGGTTATTTTCTTGTTAATATCTTAGCTTGAAATAATTTTTGCTGGGAAGATGAAAAATGTCATCTTGTCTTTAGAATTTGCATAGCGTGCCGTTGGGGTGTTTTTGTGTCTTTTTGGTGGGTTTTTTTATTTGTTTTTTTTAAAAAAAAAAAAAAAACAACAAAAAACAAAACAAAACTAAGGAATATGATTTTTTAAATATCAAAGAAATAATTTGTGACATCCAGGTTCATTTTTCTTTATAAGGCATTTACCAGCTACATGACTTCAGAAAAGAGTTGCTGTTAGCGTTCCCCATCATGAGTCGAAAGACATAGGTCCTTCCAAAAGATAAAGTTTAATTTCATTTACACGATTAAGAAAATTGTGGTTTTTTCCTCAAATGCTATCAGACTATACATTTTTAGAGCGTTTGATGTGAAGTCACCTAAAAAAGCTCTTTGTAGTAGATATGAAAAAACTGCATTGCCACCTCAAAATGTCTATTTTCCAGGAAGTCTTCTTGACCAACAAAATTGTAAGTTAGGCTTTTAAATACCCAACGGTCATTAGGATAATATTTGCAGCCCAGGTTTTTATTTTTCTACTGGATGTTTTGTCTGCTTTTCAACATAGCTCAGTAACATTGTGACATTGAAAATAAGACATCCCAGTTAATTCTTACAAACAAATGATGCTAATTATTTAAGTAATAAATATAAAAATTAATATTATATTCTAACATACTCATCATAGCATATCTTATTGCATATTACTACTTCTTGAATGCAAAATGAAAAATTAATTATTTAACTTTTAAATGGAAGTTTAACTTCATGCAATACCATTTTTTTCTTAAGCAAAATTATTCAAAATAATTTTTAACTGTTCGTGTACCTATTGAGTCCAGCAGTGATAAAAGATTTTGTGATCAGAAATATAGAAAAGAATTGCAGCTAAGCTTTCCAAACATATGTGACTGCTGGGACAAACTTTATGCTTTTACCTTGCAAGGTTGTCTTTCAATAGTACTTTCCTGCCTATGTTGTCATTCCCACAGTGGTCCCTGTGAATCTTTCAGAATCTGTGGAACACACCCACATTGTTTCCTACACAGACCAGATTTCTGCTCCTACTTGGAAAAAAAAAAAAGTGCTTTTTCCATTCCAGATTATTTAGTGAAAAATGGCTGGTGTCAGAGAAACACAAACTATTCCTTGCTCATTAACCCTGATACACTGGCATCCAATAAACTCTTAGCCCAAGCCAAGACCTATTATGAGGAGAATTTACAAGTATCCTTCTGAGTGCAGAAACTCAAAACATACGATGCCATTTGTGCATTAGTCCTATTCTATATGGCTTGCAATTCCTGACCTCAATGGAAAGATTGATCATGACTTCTTCCATCTGATATTTATGAAATGTTGCCTAGCATGTCTGGCAGAGTCAGTAATACATTTTCCTCTTTTTCTGTTTTGTCTCTTGTTTCTATAGCATCTGAGTTTTGTGTGATTTCTCATTAAACATTCTCAAGTTTCACCCACACAGGCCATCTGGACTATAGTTAATATTTTAGGACCTATCCCCTTAACTTTGATGTACTTTCTTGTAACTGCTAAAACATGGTGATATCTCTTCCTTCTGTCTTGAGAACCTCCTCCTCACAAACCCAGACATACCAGAGGAACCAAGGGCTTGCTACTGCCAACAGCTGAACTCTTTCAGATCTCTTCTATATTTTTTCAAATCTGAGAAAACCTATGATGAGAAAAAGAAATCTGTGAATTCTTAGCAGCAAAAATCTTACCATAATGAAAAGCCTAAAGTCCTAAATTATAAAATATTATATTAAAAATAAGTTTTATGTCAGTGATTCCTGAATTTGGTTTGTTGCATTAGATTATGAACACCAAAATGGTACTGTGATGACCAGCACAGGAGCAGTGTGACCCACTAAAATGGATTTATTGTCAATAATATAGCTTGATCCCTGTCTTCACCTGAAGATTATTTCCCTTTCAGGTTCATTGCATTTCATCTGACTAACTGTTTTATGAACGAACAAGGTCTATTCCACACCTATTACTTGAACAAGCCTTTTACTATGATTTAACCCAGAAGTATCTCTCAAACAGCTCAGTCACTTTTGAAATAGTCTTAGGATCTGATGTTACTGTTAATCATTCTTATAAAGTGAAAAAAAGCTTGGAAGATAAAAAAGGTCAGATAAATGTTTTAAAGAAAGACACCAACAGCTCTCATAATACTTATGCTTTTTATAATAAGACTCCTGTGATCCCATCCTTCTGATCCTGTGTGATTGCTGTAATGACATTTCTTTCTTAAGAATGGACCTACACAAATGTTTCATGGTCTGTCTCATAATGTTGACTAACTGAACCACAATCACCTGCTGGTTAAGCACAGCGACTGATCATGTTTGGTATCTTGTCCTTCTTCCCTGTCATCTGCATCATTCAACCCAGATAAAATGCTCAGTCCCAAGGACATGGTTTGGGCATTGGTGCACATGCAGTGGGTCAAGGAGGCCCACTGAGCTGCAAGCAGGAGCTGCTTGGAGCATTTTGGATAGAGAAAAGAGAGTAAGGGCAGAATTCAGTTCCCTTTACTCACGTGTCCAGGGCAGCCTAGATGTTCCAGGAGTCTAAGAAATATTCAGGAGTGCAACAAGAGCCTTTTAAGTATCATCTGTAGACAAAGAGAGATACCCAAGCATGTTCAACAGACACTAAGCATCTATGCTTATGTAGAATTGAGCTCTAGATTTTGATAGTTGTTCCTGACTGAGATCACAATCATCACACATAATACCTACATTCAGGTTTCATAACCTCTGAACTTGACCCAAGGAGACTGTAATAATGGGGAGTTTAAGGGCTGTCATGGAAAGACATTGCATTTGGCATCTCTAAAATCTGGTTGAGAAATTAGGGGATTCACCCCACTTCTAGAAGAGGCACATGAGACAGATATATTTGAGAGAAGATAAGATTTCCTTCCTCTCCTGTACCCCAAAAGTTCTATTGTAGCTGCCTTTATATCGTTCTGTCTTTTGTCTGCATAAATTTATTGCAAATTACAGAAAATTCCTTGAAGTTTGCCACATTTTATTTTTCCTCTTTTGTTGTTTGTTTCCAGACTCCTGTAGAAATCTGATCACCACAGAACCACTTGCAAAAATAGCACAGAAACAGGGTAGGGAGAGTAATGGTGATCCTGCCAAAGAATTTCTATCCAACATGCTACACAGTGCACAGAGTGCTCTGCCTCAGTAGTCATTGAAACACAGATTGTTTCTGAGACATTGCATCCATAACCTGCGTTAAGTTTAAATATATTTGCACAGTTAATCAGAATGCTACACACACAGCATAATGTATTTAGGTGTCTGCTATGCCTAAATGTGTTATTCCAGGGGATTCAAATAGTTTTAATTGACTAGTTTGTGATAATGATCCTTAAATTCTTTGTCTCATCCTTCTTCCCACTTCTTTGCCATAGTCATGCACAACTTAAAACTGAAGGATGAGCATAGGTTTGCAAAAGGGTATTTTATCAGGAATTATAAGATTATATCACAAAACAAATATAAATATTTTCTGGAGTGAAGAACACTAGGACTTGAATTTTTGTAAGGTGTATGGATACATTGTCATTAAACAGAGGATCAACATATGTTTCTGTATGCATGACTTCCTACATCTAATTTTTCCCTTACCCTGTCAAGAAATATACTCTCCCTCCTCCAGTTGTGAAGAAAACACTCTGTTAAGTCACTACATTTCCCACTGTCCTTTCAGAATGTCTATGGTTGAATGATGGATTGAAGGATCTCTAGAAAACCTTGGGTTCAATCTGATACAAAATGATAGTTGACTTTTTGAAGAATATCGATTTCACTTTCATGAAGAACCTTGCTGTTTCTGTGGTGAGGTGTTTTAGGGAAAGATTTTTCTCATTTTAGAAAGTGTCTTTGGGGCCAGGAACTAAATCTCAGAAACCTGTTAACAAGATATAACAATCTGTTAATCCAGGTTTTTTGGGTTTGCACTGAAAGTGAATAGGTTCAAAGTTTAAGAAACTGAACTATTTTATGCTATTATATACTTATTTTGTTTTCCATGTACATATTAGGTGACTGTCTAACAATTCTGGATTAGAAAATTTTACCTTCAGAGGATTTTCCCTTTGCAGAGGACATAAGGACTAAGAGTAGTAGTAGACCTTCTTCTGTTTATATATCTACCTTCATGTGAGCTGTGTTGAAAACCACACTTGCTTTTCTGCTTTCAGTGGACATCTGTGTGTTATTTCTACAGAAAAATATTGCGTATTTTCCTGCTTTTGTTTTTAAACGTGTCTGAGAGAATAAAAACTCTCCTGCATTCTTCTTACCTGACATATTCCTCCTCTACTCTGATTCCCCATGGTTGTCCACTTAGTACTTTTTCCTCAATTCCTAGACAAAGGCTAAGCAGAGTAATTCCAAAGACAAAAATTTATTTCCCACACACAAAATATTTATAAAGATTGCTTGTCAGAAGTAATTTACAGTGCTACATTGCTCTGGAATGATGTGAAACATGGCTGCTTTCTTAAACAATCATTTGTCAAATGGAGTACATAAAGCAGACAAAGCATCTCACTGGTGAACATTGACTATGCTGTTCCTTCACTAGCAGTTGAACTTCCAGTTTAAAGATCATTCTTTTAAAGTCAGAATTAGCTCTTTTAATGGATGAAATATCCTAAATATTCCCTCTAAAAGCATGTTGCCATTTTGCTGTACTATTCAACTATTTTCAGTCTTAGTAAAACACTGTTCCAGTTTTTACTGAGCATGAGACTTACCTTGCTTCTGCCCAACTACCTGTCAATCATACAGTACTCCCAGATGTCTCTGAACAATCTTCTCCTTTTAATTAGAAAAGAAAAAGTCATTCTTATTTGTGTGTGGACTTCAGTGCTGACTGATGCCCTTTTTTGGATTTTTTTTCCTTTTTTTTCCATGATGTAGACTAGCAAATTTGACTATAGACAAGATTATTTTTTAAACTTTTAATTATAAAGCCACATTGCCCTCTTCTATTGTGTCAATACAAGCTTTATTTTATGGAAGATCATTGTATTTAATAGATTTATTAGCACACAGAAACATTTAAGGCACTTTTTTCACAAGAAGGTTTACTGTAATTAAATTTATATCTTTGTTAAGATTTGTTAGTCTATAACAGTATGCTTTGAATATAGGTATATAGGTATGAATATTCAGAGTTCAACATAAATTAAGCTATTGCATTTAAACAAAAAAATAGATTCTTAGATACATTAGTGATTTAATGTGAACATATTTAATATGAATTCTCCTACCTCAGAGAAAAGTGTCAGAAATGGTTATAAATATCCATATAAATATAAATAAATATATAAATATAAAATAATTCCGATTATTTTTTCAGTATCCTGAGGAAAGCCCATGGCTATTCTTAGACACTTTGAATCATGCTAATATTGCAGTAGCTTTTTATTTGAAGAGTAAAAGGGTGACAGAGAAGTAGTAATTTTTCAAGTTTACAATTCCACACCAGTTACAACTCTTTCTTCATTTTATCTTCTGTTAACCTTCATCTATGTGCACACCTCTAACCATTTCAAAAGAGCAGAAAGAAATCAGATAAAATTGAGTTACTTGCTCAAGGTCTTTAGCTGTAGTTATTTTAAGGATCTTTAGTGTTTTAGCCAGCACATGAGAGATGAAAACACACTGCTTTGCATTGTTGTGCCTCATAAGATGTGTGATCCTCTTCATCCTTCGCTCTTTTCACCCATGTTGCTTGAAGGAGTTGATTTTAGACTTTCACAGGGGGCAGAATGAGACCTCCCTTGCTCTTTTGTTATCCACAACAGCTTTAAATGCTACTTCAAGCAAAAATCTCTCACAATCACTTTTGTATCCAAGGGCTTTGAATGTTCTGAGGACAGATATTCTTGCTGCTGTCTTTCTCTTCTGCATGCAACATTGACTGGGGGTGTGGGTACACAGCTGGCTGAACGTGAGCCAGCAATGAGCCCAGGTGGCCAAGAAGGCCAATATCACCCTGGCCTGCATCAACAACAGTGTGGGCAGCAGGACCAGGGCAGTGATTGTCCTCCTGTACTCGGCACTGCTGAGCCATACCTTGAATTCTGTGTCCAGTTCTGGGCCACTCACTGCAAGAAAGATATTGAGGTGCTGAAGTAAATGCAGAGAAGGGCAGTGGATTTGGTGAAGTGTCTGGAACACAAGGAGCTCCTTGTAAAGAGCACCTGAGGGAGCTGGGGGTATTTAGCCTAGAGAAAAGGAGGCTCAGGGATGACCTTACTGCTCTCTACAAGTGTCTGAAAGGAGGCTGTAGAAAGGTGGTGGTCACCCTCCCATGCAGCTAGTGACAGGAGAGGACACAGCCTCAAGTTGCACCAGGTGAAGCTCCAGTTTTGGGTCAGGAGGAATTTGTTCACAGAAGGATTGTCAAGCATTGAAACAGGTTGCGCAGGGAGGTGGTGGAGTCACCATCCCTGGAGGTATTCAAGAAAAAACTGCATGTGGTACTTAGTGCCATAGTCTAGTTGATAAGGTGATGATCACAGATTGGAGCCAATCACCTTGGAGGCCTTTTCCAACCTAAATGAATCTGTGATTCTGCCACCTCCTTTGCTTTTCCTTAGCATATGCTCAAGTGCTGCAAAGCAAGCTGGCATTATTATACATGCTTAAGGCTGAGATCTTGAACAGGGGTTACCTACGTGACCTGGGTTCAAATGTATTTTGGCTGGGTTACAACATGTGGTTCTAACATTTTAAGTCATTGTGAGGATTTTCTAATTCTAACAACAGTCCCACTTCCTTCACTGCTATTGCTTATGAAATAATAGGCGATTCAGAAGAAGAAAGGAGTATATGATCTGACCCAGTGTATTCCAAGATCTTGTAAGTTTTAAAAAAGGTAATATGAGAGTAATAGGATTTTAACAGAAAAGGAAATTAATGATCAGGATGATATTCCTGACAGATGGTATGGGAAAGTTGAGAAAATAGGACTAGAAGTGCTATTTAAGAGGAAATGAGACTTTTTGGGGTTTTTTGAGACAGATTGATATTAAAATAATTATTGGGAAAACTATCTTTTGCAGAGTCTCAGATTTTGAATAAACACTTCTTTCGGTGTCAAGTTTGAACAGCGGAAGTAAAAAGAAACAGTGTGTGTTAAAAGAAAAGGCATGTTCATTTTGAAGGTGGTTGATAATGGGATTCTGTTATCTGTAACAAGGAAATGCTACTTTTTTGGAGTGCAGAACAGGAAAATATACCTGCATATACACTACCTAGTACATTAGACTTCTTTTTATAAATATTCACCCAGAAGCGCAGACACTAAATTTGTTCAATCTTATAGCTCCTAGTTCTGCAGGTACTGTGGTTTGAACTCTGAAATTGCTCTTCCTGTGACTAGCTCAGTGAGACAGAATACAGCATTAAGTAGGGTAGCTCTCATGTTTCTTTTCCTTATTCCTAATAGCTGCAAGTACTTTAGAGTTAGATTAATTTGTCTTTTTTTTTCTGAAGGCTAAGCAATTCAGTTTGCATACATGAACGGCATGGAGAAAAGGGGAAGAAGGGAGGGAAGCAAAATAAATTTTCAGGAGGGACTATGGGAGTTCTCATGAATGAAACAGGTCATTGCTACTCCTTGGATCATCACCAGAAATTTACATTTTTATTCCCATAAAGCAGGAGGTATCTTGCAAGGTTTTCCTTGGGCATTTTAATGCCTTTGCATCTTTCTTTCTGCGTCGTATATGCTTAGTTATTTAGGGACCTAGAACTGAGAGCCACAGAAGCAGAGGGGAAAGACATGCTGTTTATCTGACTTGTAGTCTGTTGGTAAAAGGTTTGGAACTGTTTCTATTATGAGTAGATTTGTGAGTCAGGGACTGGTCCAACCTGCATCCATCTCTGTGAATTTTCTTTGTGTAAAAAGAACCCAAAAAAAAAAAAAAAAAAAAGCTGTTTGCACTGATGAATGCTGTACAAAAGAGGCATAAGATTGTAGTTGAAAGTGTAAAACACACCATTTAGACAAGTAGTTCAGCTGTTAAGCAACACTGAAACATCTTTAATATGACTTTGCAGGTATCCAGAAAATTTCCAGAAATCAGTTCTGGAAACACGATAGGTAGTTCAGAATTGTCATCACAAAGTGCCAATGTGACTGCAATAGGTAGTCATGTAAAAGCACTTGGCCACTGTGGCAAAAACCCCCAACTTTGGTGCAGTCCTTATTCTGAAAACACAGAGTGAAAAACAGATGAAGCTGCTAAAGTTTTATCAGGCTTGACATGGAATTGTTGGTGTTTATGTGGATTCCATATAAAGTAAAAGGTCAAGACATACTTGATACTCAATCCTAACTCTGAAAATATTTGCCACTTGCAGTAAGCCTGGCTCAGCTTTCTGGTTGTGATGAGAAATTCAAACATTTTTGTCACTCAGTTAAATCCCAGATGCTACACTAAAAGAGAGGTTTTTGTGGGGATTTCTTTTGGTGGAAAGCCTGTGAAAGTCAGCAAAGGTCTCAAGGTGACTTGCATAATTTTTTTCCTGATATATTCTTATCTTCACAAGGTGACTTGCATAACTTTTTTACTTTTCCTTTGACCATAAAAATGAAGAAATAAAATGTTTCATGTGCCATTAGGGCACAACTGGGGATAGACTGACCCTTATTCTACTCTCTCCAGAGTAAGATTAATTAAGTGGACTGTGTTATAATTGTGCTAATAAACCAAACACTCTCATGACATATTCAAGCCACCCAACAACAGTAAGGTGAATATGGTCATGTGAACTGTATTGTTCCTTATGTTTTGGATTATTAGCAAGAAAATTTGTTTTCCTCTTGGGCGCATTCCTGTGGAACACACAGGGGCTTGGACTTCCACAATGTAAACAATCAGAAAACATACAGTAGTATTTTAATCTCTGGTACTAGATGCCCACATAGTACGTCAAATTTGAAGAAACTCAGACTTACCACCCAAATATTTGGCTTCTTCCAAAGGAAGCAGAACCTGCAGAACCTGCTGTCTGAAGCACTGGGAAGAAATTCTGACTTCACTGAAGACAGTGCATTTGTACCTAGAACTGACATGAGTTCTGTGTATGAACAGAAAAAAATGTTTTTCTATGTGATAGTTATGCAGCCTTTCTTTAATTTGGTGCTGCTAAAAATTTCCTAAGTGAAGGGAAAAAAGAACCAAAACACACGAAAACAAATCTCCCAGGCTTTGAAGCAGTTTTATGTAAGAAGTTATTTAATTTACAGTTATTATTCCAATCTGATAAGCCAATTAATATTCTAAAATTTCTGCCAAATGATCATCAAGAGAACCATTTTACTTTAAACTTGCCTGTCAGGGAAGTCATACTTCTCATGTATTTCAATTCATGTTTTCAATTCTTAGCGAAGTAAAGAGGGAGGTCATCAGAGCTGCCACCTTGGGCTTCCATGGAGTAGATTACAGGCCTTTCAGTCTAACTTTGTTCAGGAAAGCTCATGGAGCAGATCATCTTGAGTGTCATCCTGTGGCACATGCAGAACAACCATGGGATCAGGCCCAGCCAGCATGGGTTTGTGAAAGGCATTGACCTGCTGGACCAACATCATCTAATGCCAAGGTGACCTACTCAGTGGATGAGGAAAGGCTGCAGATGTTGTCTACCTGAACTTTAGTACAGCCTTTGACACTGTTTTCCACTGCATTCTCCTGCCAAAATTGGCTTTGATAGGTGCACCCTTCACTGGATTAAAAAAATACCAGATGACTGAGCCCAGAGAGTGTTGGTGAATAGAATTGAATCTGCCTAGTAGACAGTCTCTACTGGTGTTCTCCAGGGCTCAGTATTGGGGCCAGTTCTGCTTAATATCTTAATCAATGATCTGGACATAGAGTGCAGTCAGTTCACAAATGACACCAAGTTGGATGGAAGTGTTTATCTGCTGGAGGGTAGAAAGACTCTGCAGAGGGCTCTGGACAGGCTGGATCGGTGGGCTGAGCATGAGTGTAGGAGGTTCTACAAGGTGAGGTGGTGAGTCCTGCACTTGGGTCACAACAACCCCATGCAGTGCTACAGAACTGGGGAAGAGTGGATGGAAAACGACTCAGCAGAAAAGGACCTGAGAGTCCTGGTCAACAGTAGCTCACTATGAGCCAGCTGGCCCAGGTGGCCGGAAATGCAAAGGAATCCAGGCTTGTATCCACAATAGTGTGGTCAGCAGGTCCAGGTGGTGATTTTCCCCCTGTACTCGGCACTGGTCAGGCCACACCGCAAATCTTGTGTTCAGTTTTGGGCCCCTCACTTACAAGAAAGATGCTGAAGTGCAGGAGCATGTCCAGAGAAGGGAAACAAACCTGGCGAAGGGTCTGGAGCACAAGACTTTTGAGGAGTGGCTGAGGGACCTGAGGTTGTTTAGCCTGTAGAAAAGGAAGCTCAATAGACAACCTTATGACTCTAAAAGGAGGTTGTAGCCAGAAAGGGGTCAGTCTGTTTTCCCAGGTAAAAAGTGACAGAATGAATGATATCAGCCTCAAGTTGCACTGGGGATGTTTATATTGGATATTAGTCAAAATGCCTTCACTGAAAGGGTTGTCAAGCCTTGGAAGAGGCCACGCAGGGAAGTGATTGAATCACCATCCCCAGAAGTATTTAAAAGATTTGTATATGTGGTCCTTATGTCCACCTGTTTTAGTGGTGGACTTGGCAGTGCTGGGTTGGACTTGGTGGTCTTAAAAGTATTTTTCAACCTAACTGATTCTGTGATTCTATTCTACGGATTCAACTATTACTATAAATAGTAAAGTAGTCCTTTTTATTTTTTTAGGAGTCCCTCTTTTCTCTTATTTGATCTGTCTGTTTTTCTGGGGAATGATTAATTTACCTGTAATGAGGAACAAAAGGGAAAAAAACAGGAGGTGGTAGGGTAGGTGTGCATTCTCTTCCTCTCCTCTGGACTCATCGTGCTCTCTCTTATCTTCTCTCTCTTTTTTATCTGTTATTCTTATTTCCTATTTTACGTCATTTTCATGCCTTCATTAATAAGGGATACTTATACTTGCCTGGCTAAGCTATGCATTTTCCCCCCTTTCATTTCATTTTCTCCTGTCATTGTCCAAAGTTGTAAATTCATCTCCTGCTCTCTAATCTGTTCCTCTTCCTGTCATCACTTTATTTCAAACCTGCTCTGTGCCCTTCCTCAGCATTTTTAAAATGCATAATTTTCTCCCCTCTTCTCATCTTCTTTTAAAGTGTTAATACCATATTCATGCAGCAGGGGTGTTCAAAGTGGAGACAGGGATAGCAAGGGAGGAAGGAAGCTTTTATCCCCATAAAATGACAAAGCAGCATGTTGTCTGTGAATGTACGTCTTTGTACCTGAATTCTCTCTTCATCCTGGGACCAGTATGGCAGAGAAGTACACTATGAAAACATGGAACATACAGTCCATCAGCAGTTTACACTGTTGCTTTTAGCTGTGGGCCATTATGGCATAATAAAGGGAAGATGGAGCTATGTCAAGCTAATTCTTAACACATAGTAGTTTACTTTCAGACCTAATAAACCATAAATTGTTTGCTTTGTGTCTAGCAACCTAAAAAGTATTGCTACTTTAAAAGTGGTGTTCTTTTCTAATGGGAAGAAAAATAGAGGGCACAGCAGGAAGATCAAGAAAGAGTTTAAAGGGGAAAGAGGGCAACTAACAGAAGCAAAATTTAATTTCTCTTGCTGAAAGTATATTTAAGAAGGGGAATATATCACAATAATCAACCAGGTTTTTTGCCTTCAGCCTGTCTGAGGCCATGTGGTTTGGAGATCTGATCACTAGTCCGAAAAGGAAAGGCTGTTTGCAAGATTTCTGGGGTGTTTTTTCCTGGAAAAGGTGAGAGGACAAAAGCAGAAATCTATGACATACACTTTATACCTTGTAAGGAAAGTATTCATCTGTCTATCTGCCTCTCTCTCTCTCTTTCTTTCTTTCAACATGCATATATATAGAGATCCATATGTTTCAAGCTGTCACTAAATTGATTTGGAGGCAGATTTTTCTTTCGTGTGCTGCTCTGAAGATTAGGTTAAAAATGCAATATTCAATATATGGCTTAAACCAATTGAATTGAATTTTCTTATTTGTTTTGCTCTTTTACATTCACTGTTCAGTATTTTATGGAGTTTTGCATGGTATTTTCATCAGTAATAACAGTTCTGACTACTTGAAGACAGAACAATGCCAAAGCAGAAGACAGGGCTTGAAAATTCAAACAGAATTTTGTAACAATCATGCTTGTTTAATACACCCCACAAGATTTTGGCGTATACAGAATCTGTGGAATTTTTAAATCATTTCTAAATTCATCTTTTGGGTGAGCATGAGTAGCTGGCTCTTTGTTGTATAAATCAGTCATTATTTTCTCATTTGTGTTTGTGCTGGCTTCCAGTACTCTTGATTTCTTTAACAGTGTGAACTTTGGTTCTGTTTCTCTTTCGAAATACTGCTTCCATTTAATTTTCTTTACAACAGGTTCATTGGGCAGTACTATAGAGATTTTTAGATTGTTACAGATCAATAAATGGCAATGTTTTACTTCTTGCAGTAAGGCTAACTAATATATCCCACTTCTACCAAAATGCCTCATATTTGTTCTGAAATAAAAGATTTTTGGAACTTTATGCCATTTATTAAAAAAATTAAAAAACAAAATCAATAGGCAGAAGTTTTTCAAAAGAAGCCATTGATATCTTTCCTTTTCTAAATCCTCTCCACAAATCTCATTAGGACAAATCATACTCTTTTACTTCCTCAACAAAAAAATAATTTTAAAAAAATCACTCAAAAGGCACTTCTGAAGCCAAATTATGCTCAAATCAGAGCTTTTTTAGTGAGAAAGTCTTTTAAGAGGCCTCTATTTCTGTTTTAATGCATTTTAATGTACATAATGCCTTGAAAATCCAGCAAGAGCCAGCATGGCTCCTGTGGAGTTGGGGATAAACCCTGAGCAATTCCAGGGGCTCTCAGCATCATTTTAATCTCAGGCTGACAAAGGGAAGTGAGAACAGGAACTCATTTGCCTAAAGACTTCTGAGGTCTTCGGAAGACCAGGAGCAGAAAGTGAAGGGCAGGCACAGAACTCAGGAACTCAGTGTCCCACCCTCACACCCACCAGAATGGATTAAATAATTTCTGCAAATGCTGGAATTCCCTTTCAAGAGAGGCCCCTGCCACTAAAACTCTCTATAACCCTGCTCCTGAACAGATGCAGGGACTGAATGCCAGTGGAAGGAGCAGAACACAAGTTACAATTTCAGTTCTAATGTAAATCCACACCTCTTCTTGAATCATTTTGCAGTTTCTGTGTTTGTATAAATACAGATAACTTATGTGTATGCATACAACATATCAAATGTGGATATGGACATTTTAACTCAGCTGTTCACAGGTTTTGATTCAAAACAACAAATTTATCAGAATTGTCAACGCCATGGAGTAACTGGTCCTTCTAAGGACTCTTGGAAATTTATCTGCTTGAAGCCAGAGGGTTCTTCAGAACTGTTTAATAAAAATTCAAGGCAAGACAGACAAAAGATTTGGTCTGGCACAGGAGTGCCTGTTACTTTTAATGTAATTCCTTCCCAAAACCCACCCAGAATCATGGAATCAGAGGGGTTCACATAGGAAAGGACCCTAAGGATCATTGGTTCCACCTCTGCTTGGTCAGGCTGGCCTAATACATAATAAAGAGATTTTTTAAATTATTATTCATCAGGAAATAGCAACTTTTCCCTACTGTAGGTCTTTCTTTTCTAACAGAAAGATTTTATCCATAAATTTCTTTTTCTTGATGTGCCAAAACAGAACTCTGCAGTTCATCCTCACACTAATACATACCACAACTCCAAACTGCTCTGGCTCAGCGAGATCATTATATTCATCCTTTAATTCGGCTAAGGCATTGAGTTCTTTCTGCTCAGGAAGATTCTTCACCAGGTTCTAAAACAAACAAGGCATTATATCAAATTTGTTCTATTAAACTACCTGAGGTATTAAAAATAACACACTTAAAATACCACAACATGGAAATGCATGAGGAAATTATGGGACGCTTATTTTATTTATGCAGCTTTAACACTATATAAACATCAAATCAAAGCAGTAATTATTTAATACAGACATCAACTGCTCTGCCACAGTCTCTGATTTGAAGAATGAATTAAAAGGTTAGAGTATCATTTTTCAGGGTCTGACAGCATCAAGGGGTTTTGTCTATCTACAATCTCCTTTTGCCCTGATGGTTGCATCTTGCTCATTAAATATTAATCAAGAAATAACTGGTCCGTGTAAAATATGACAAAACCAGCAAAAAAAAAAATTACAGTCATTAGACATTCAAAATAGGTGTGCTCCTTCATGCCATTTTTATTTGGAAAAGGAGCTATAACCAAAAGCAGAGGTATTTCCACATACCTGAATCAAGGACTCACTCAGCTTCTCTTCATCCACCTCCAAGATGATATTTTTTATTTCTTCATAAGGCAAACGGAAGGAACCCAAAAATATTGCTGGAATTCAGTAATGCATCATTAGAATCACAAAGGTCACAAAGAATGATATACAAAGGCAAACCACTTCT
>JAVTVJ010000462.1:0-206778 GCA_034509425.1 Eopsaltria australis
AGGCTCAGGTCCCTGCTGTGGTCAAAGACCCCAGAGAAGAGATGATGAGGGAGGTGAGGGAGGAGATGAGGTTGATGAGTGCGGCACCAGTGCGAGTCACAAGCCCCAAAGTCAGAGCCCAGCGCCCCCCAGCCAGGGAGAGAGGGTACACCCCACGATCTGAGCTATGGTTCTTCCTGTGTGACCACGGGGAAGACATGAGGAAGTGGGATAAGAAACCCACTGCTACCTTGGCAGCACGGGTACAGCAACTCAAGGAGGGAAATACTAACCGAGGCGGGGGGTCTACTAAAGTGAAGGTAGCCTCAGCCTCCTGTGACCGAGATGCCAGATATTACAGAAGAGAGGACGATCTCTTAGATCCCCTCGAGGGGACCTCTACCATGTACGCCCAAAAAAGAAATGACAACCAGAGCTAGAGGGGCCCTGCCTCTAGCCAAGAAGAGGCACGGGAAAACCGGGTCTTTTGGACAGTGTGGATCCGATGGCCTAGCACATCAGAACCACAAAAATATGAAGCGTTAGTTGATACTAGTGCGCAGTGTACCTTAATTCCATCGAGACATGTGGGGGCAGAACCTGTTTCTATTGCCGGGGTGACAGGGGGATCACAGCAATTAACTTTGTTGGAAGCCGAGGTGAGCCTGACCGGGAAAGAGTGGCAGAAACACCCCATTGTGACTGGTCCAGAGGCCCCATGTATTCTGAGCATAGACTTCCTCCGGAATGGCTATTACAAAGACCCAAAGGGACTCAGGTGGGCTTTCAGAATAGCGGCTGTGGAGGCAGAGGGCATCAGGCAACTGAACACCTTGCCTGGACTATCAGAAAATCCAAATGCAGTAGAACTCCTGAGAGTAAAAGAACAACAAGTGCCAATTGCCACCTCGACAGTGCACCGCCGGCAGTACCGGACGAATCGAGACGCCGTGATCCCCATCCACAAAATGATCCGCGACCTGAAAAGCCAAGGAGTGGTTAGTAAAGCCCACTCACCCTTCAACAGCCCCATCTGGCCTGTGCACAAGTCTGACGGGGAATGGAAATTAACTGTAGACTATCGTAGCTTGAATGAAGTGACTCCACCATTGAGTGCTGCCGTGCCAGACATGCTGGAGCTCCAGTACGAGCTGGAGTCCAAGGCAGCAAAATGGTATGCCACCATTGACATCGCCAATGCGTTTTTCTCCATCCCTCTGGCAGCAGAGTGCAGGCCCCAGTTTGCCTTCACCTGGAGAGGTGTGCAATATACCTGGAATCGGCTACCCCAGGGGTGGAGGCACAGCCCCACGATCTGCCATGGACTTATCCAAGCTGCACTAGAAAAGGGTGAGGCTCCAGAGCATCTCCAATACAACGATGACATCATTGTGTGGGGGAACACGGCAGCAGAGGTATTTGAGAAAGGAGAGAAGATCATCATGATCCTCCTGGAAACCGGTTTTGCCATCAAGAAGAGCAAAGTCAAGGGACCTGCTCGAGAGATCCAGTTCTTGGGGGTAAAATGGCAAGATGAACGGCGCCAGATTCCCACGGAGGTCATCAATAAGATCACTGCGATGTCTCCGCCAACTAACAAAAAGGAAACGCAAGCTTTCCTAGGGGCCATAGGCTTTTGGAGGATACACATTCCAGAGTACAGCCAGATTGTGAGCCCTCTCTACCTGGTTACCGGCAAGAAGAACGATTTTCACTGGGCCCTGAACAGCAACAAGCGTTTGCCCAGATCAAGCAGGAGATCGCTCACGCAGTAGCGCTTGGCCCAGTAAGGACGGGACCAGAGGTGAGGAATGTGCTTTACTCTGCAGCCGGGAACAATGGCTTGTCCTGGAGCCTTTGGCAGAAGGTGCCTGGAGAGACTCGAGGCCGACCGCTGGGATTCTAGAGCCGGAGTTACAGAGGGTCTGAAGCCAACTACACCCCCACAGAGAAGGAAATCTTGGCTGCCTATGAAGGAGTTCAAGCCACCTCAGAGGTAATCGGCACTGAAGCACAACTCCTCCTGGCACCTCGACTACCAGTGCTGAGGTGGATGTTCAAAGGAAAGGCTCCCTCTACCCACCACGCCACCGATGCCACATGGAGTAAGTGGATCGCACTTATCACACAGCGCGCCCGCATTAGAAATCCGAACCGCCCTGAAATCCTAGAAATAATTACGAACTGGCCAGAAGGTGAGAGTTTTGGTCTCACTGATGAAGAAGAGCAAGAACAAGTGACCCGGGCTGAGGAGGCTCCACCATACAATCAACTGCTAGATGAAGAAAAGTGCTACACCCTTTTCACTGACGGTTCCTGTCGCATCATAGGGATGAACTGGAAGTAGAAAGCAGCTGTGTGGAGCCCCACGCGACCAGTTGCAGAAGCCACTGAAGGAGAGGGTGGGTCGAGCCAATTTGCTGAACTCAAAGCCGTTCAGCTGGCCCTGGACATTGCTGAAAGAGAGAAGTGGCCAAAGCTCTATCTCTACACCGATTCGTGGATGGTAGCCAATGGTCTATGGGGTTGGCTAGAAAGGTGGAAAAAGGCCAACTGGCAGCGTAGAGGAAAGCCAATCTGGGCAGCTGATGAATGGAAAGACATTGCCACTCGGGTAGAGAAGCTACCTGTAAAGGTCCGCCATGTAGATGCTCATGTCCCTAAAAGCCGAGCTAACGAAGAACACCAGAACAACAAGCAGGTAGATCACGCCGCAAAGATAGAGGTGGCACAGATTGATTTAGACTGGCAACACAAAGGGGAGTTGTTCCTAGCCCGATGGGCCCATGATGCCTCAGGCCACCAGGGCAGAGATGCCACCTATAAGTGGGCACGAGACCGAGGGGTGGACCTAACCATGGACAGTATCTCCCAGGTGATCCATGATTGTGAGACGTGCGCCGCGATCAAACAGACCAAGCAGGTGAAGCCTCTATGGTATGGTGGACGGTGGTCCAAATATAAGTATGGAGAGGCTTGGCAGATTGATTACATCACACTGCCCCAGACCCGCCAAGGCAAGCGCTACGTTCTCACAATGGTAGAAGCCACCACAGGATGGCTGGAGACCTACCCTGTGCCTCATGCCACTGCCCGGAACACCATCCTGGGCCTCGAAAAACAGGTTCTTTGGAGACATGGTACCCCAGAGAGAATTGAATCCGACAATGGGACTCATTTCAAAAATAGCCTTATAAACACCTGGGCTAGGGAACATGGCATCAAGTGGGTGTACCATATCCCTTATCATGCACCAGCAGCTGGGAAAGTTGAACGGTACAATGGCCTGCTCAAAACCACCTTGAAAGCACTGGGTGGGGGGACGTTCAAGAACTGGGAGACTAATTTAGCAAAGGCCACATGGTTAGTGAACACCCGAAGTTCCTCCAACCGGGCCGGGCCTGCCCACTCTGACCCCTTGTGAACAACAGATGGAGATAAAGTTCCAGTAGTACACATGAGAGGTATGCTGGGAAAGACTGTTTGGGTAAACTCTGCCTCAAGTAAAGACAATCCCATCCGGGGGGTTGTCTTTGCTCAGGAACCAGGCTGCACCTGGTGAGTGATGCAAAGGGATGGAGAGACCCGATGCATACCTCAAGGAGATCTTGTTTTAAGGTGAACTACTTATGACACTGTGCTTCTATCTGTATCTGCATGTATGTATATACCTCGAAGGTTTAAATTTGATGTAAGGTGTTTGCATGGGAAAAAAATTCGGGGTGGAGAATGTTGAAGGTTGGATTTAGTTCTTTTCCTCAGGAATTTTTTCTCCCATGGGTTGCTAAGACACAAATGACTGAGCACTTAAGAGAAACAAAGCACAAGGCTAGAGCCTTTCTCCTTGGCTGGGTGGGGCAGAATTGCCCCTCATGGAAGCAGGGCCTGACAACGCGAGATTTGGAGAGACTGAAAAGCAAGGGCAGGGGGGAGGTCACTCTCTCTTGCTCGGGACCCTCGGAGCTGGACGGTCGGAGCTGCTGTCTGCTGAACCCACGGCCCCCTGAGAAGCCAGCGCGGAGCTGCCGGTCTGTCTGCTGTGAGTCTTTTTCCTCTCTGCCCATCGGGAGCTGCCTGCCACCAACCTGTCTCTCCCCCCGCTCCTCCTCGCCGCTCCGAGTTTCCTCGCTACATTGTGGCGGGATTTCCTCCCTGCACGTCGAGACCTCTTGCCGTCCCAGCTCCCTGTGTCCGGGGATCCTGCTGTGGCACCGACACCAGCTGCCCCCCGAGGGTCTGTGGAGCAAGGGCTCTCCTCCATCCTTCCCTGCCTCGGGCAGCCGCCATTTGCCGTGTGCTACCTGAGCTCACGCCGGAGCGCCTCCTGCAGGCACCGGGGAATCATCACACCCAGAGTGCCCCTGCCAACTGTGCCTGGAACTGCACCAAAAGGAAAAGGTGCCTGGAAGCCGAGCAGGCTGCCACTGGGTTTCTGGTTCTGTTTGTTGGTTAACGTTATAGTTGTTGTTATTTGTAATCTTTGTTTTAGATATTAGTAAAGAACTGTTATTCCTATTTCCATATCTTTGCCTGAGAGCCTCTTAATTCAAATTTATAATAGTTCGGAGGGAGAGGGGTTACAGTTTCCCATTCCAAGGGAGGCTCCTGCCTTCCTTAACAGACACCTGTCCTTCAAACCAGGACAGATTTTGGCGCCCAACGGTGGGGCACGAGGGCATCGAGGGGAAAAAGGATAACAGTTCTTGAGTAACGCAGTTTTTGTGTGCTGGATATAGGAACCTCATTAGGTTGCACCATGTGGTCTAGCTTATTCTGGTTCGTATGGCAAGTGGTCACAGCTGTTTCTCTCCCATTTGCAGCCCCGTATCTAAACATGGGCCCTATAACTAAGGCTACGGTGGCTGTTGTACAGTTTGTGTTTTGGGTCAATAAGGTGAGGAATTCATGGATTCTCAACTTCCTCTGGAAGGCAGGCATGTGGATTCACAGCTACCACACATTAATGACATGCTTTCAGGGTTACTTTAATAATGGTACCTACTGCGAGGAAATGACACCAAAAGAAATGTTCTCACAACCCTTCACCCAGCTCTTTGGGCCTATCCCGCCAATCTTTGAGGGGTTCAAATCTTCTCTAGATGCTAATGATACCATACAGTGGCTGGTGTTGCTGATAGGCCTGCTCTATTTAGCATTCAGGGATAAAGGAGGTCTGACTTGGATAACCACCCTGACACCTACCTCAGAAAATAGAGATGAGGCCTCAGTACCTGACATGGCCTCAGAGACTAGGGATGCTGCCACAGAACCTGACATGGCCCCAGAAACTAGGGACACCATCCCAGAACCTGACATTGCCCCAGACACTAGAGATGCTGCTACAGAGTCTAACCCTGTCCCACAACCCACCTCAGAAACAACCCACCCGGATTGGGTGGGAGTCCTGGTGAAAGAGATACGCGAGATGGGTCAAGTGCTGAAGGAATACACTTGCCCAGCTGGTGGGAAACCCTTCCCCTACCCCAAAGAGGGAGAGTCTAATGGGGCAGCAGGGGAACCCAGGGACGTTATAACCGCTCAGGCTCCAGTCAGATCAGAGGGGCAGCCACAGCCAGTAGCAGTTGCCCCTGTGGAAAAGAGGAAGACTAAGGTCAAACCAGAGCAGCCAGTGAGTAATGATGGGGAAGCAGGACCCTCTCAACCAGTAGGGAGGCCAAGGATTGAAATCACTACTGAGTCCCTGGGGTATGACAGTCTCCGTAATCTACGAAAAGACATTGTGCGACGGGGTCGTGAGCCTTTTACAACCTGGTTACTTCGGGTCTGGGACCTTATGGGTATGGGTGTGCAGCTGGATAGTATCGAGGCAAGGCAGATGGGACCCTTGTCCCACGACTCAGGGGTAGATCAAGTATTCGGAAGAGACGACGGGCCCCTGTCTCTCTGGGAACAGCTTTAATAAGTGTAAGAGAGAGGTTTGTTAACAGGGAGAGAATGCAGGAGTACCGTCATAGAAGATCATGGAAGACTCTTGAGGAGGGAATCCAACAGCTGAGGGAGGTGGCAGTATTGGAGGTACTCTTTGGGAGCGATGGACAACATGATAATGATCCCGACAAGGTCAAGTGTACAGGGCAAATGTTGTGGAACCTGGCAAAGCTAGGGCCCTCCCAATACACCATCTTCATTGCAACAATTAATGCTGATGACAACCGAGAGACAGTGGGCTCCATAGCCACCAAACTCAGGAATTATGATAGTATGATCAGTGGCCCAATGCAGGCTCAGGTCTCTGCTGTGGTCAAAGACCTCAGAGAGGAGATGATGAGGGAGGTGAGGGAGGAGATGAGGATGATGAGTGTGGCACCAGTGCGAGTCACAAGCCCCAAAGTCAGAGCCCAGCGCCCCCCAGCCAGGGAGAGAGGGTACACCCCACGATCTGAGCTGTGGTTCTTCCTGTGTGATCACGGAGAAGACATGAGGAAGTGGGATAAGAAACCCACTGCTACCTTAGCAGCACAGGTACAGCAACTCAAGGAGGGAAATACTAACCGAGGTGGGGGGTCTACTAAAGTGAAGGTAGCCTCAGCCTCCTGTGACCACGATGCCAGATATTATGGAAAGGAGGACGATCTGTTAGATCCCCTCGAGGGGACCTCTACTATGTATGCCCAGGGAAGAAATGGTAACTGGAGCTAGACGGGCCCTGCCTCTAGCCAGGAAGAGGAACGGGAAAACCGGGTCTTTTGGACAGTGTGGATCCGATGGCCTGGCACATCAGAGCCACAAAAAGCGTTAGTTGATACTGGTGCGCAGTGTACCTTAATTCCATCGAGACATGTGGGGGCAGAACCTGTTTCTATTGCCGGGGTGACAGGGGGATCGCAACAATTAACTTTGTTGGAAGCCGAGGTGAGCCTGACTGGGAAAGAGTGGCAGAAAAACCCCATTGTGACTGGTCCAGAGGCCCCATGTATTCTGAGCATAGACTTCCTCCAGAATGGCTATTACAAAGACCCAAAGGGACTCAGGTGGGCTTTTGGAATAGCGGCTGTGGAGGCAGAGGGCACCAGGCAACTGAACACCTTGCCTGGGCTATCGGAAAATCCAAATGCAGTGGGACTCCTGAGAGTAAAAGAGCAACAAGTGCCAATTGCCACCTCGACAGTGCACCTCCGGCAGTACCGGACCAATCGAGATGCCGTGATCCCCATCCACAAGATGATCCGTGACCTAGAAAGCCAAGGAGTGGTCAGTAAAGCTCACTCACCCTTCAACAGCCCCATCTGGCCTGTGCGCAAGTCTGACGGGGAATGGAGATTGACTGTGGACTATCGTGGCTTGAATGAAGTGACTCCACCATTGAGTGCTGCTGTGCCAGACATGCTGGAGCTCCAGTACGAGCTGGAGTCCAAGGCAGCAAAATGGTATGCCACCATTGACATTGCCAATGCGTTTTTCTCCATCCCTCTGGCAGCAGAGTGCAGGCCCCAGTTTGCCTTCACCTGGAGAGGTGTGCAATATACCTGGAATCGGTTACCCCAGGGGTGGAGGCACAGCCCCACGATCTGCCATGGACTGATCCAGGCTGCACTGGAAAAAGGTGAGGCTCCAGAGCATCTCCAATACATCGATGACATCATTGTGTGGGGGAACACGGCAGCAGAAGTATTTGAGAAAGGAGAGAAGATCATCATGATCCTCCTGGAAGCCGGTTTTGCCATCAAGAAAAGCAAAGTCAAGGGACCTGCTCGAGAGATCCAGTTCTTGGGGGTAAAATGGCAAGATGGACGGCACCAGATTCCCACGGAGGTCATCAATAAGATCACTGCGATGTCTCCGCCAACTAACAAAAAGGGAACGCAAGCTTTCCTAGGGGCCATAGGCTTTTGGAGGATGCACATTCCAAAGTACAGCCAGATTGTGAGCCCTCTCTACCTGGTCCCCCGCAAGAAGAACGATTTTCACTGGGGCCCTGAACAGCAACAAGCATTTGCCCAGATCAAGCAGGAGATCGCTCACGCAGTAGCGCTTGGCCCAGTAAGGACGGGACCAGAGGTGAGGAATGTGCTTTACTCTGCAGCCGGGAACAAGGGCTTGTCCTGGAGCCTTTGGCAGAAGGTGCCTGGAGAGACTCGAGGCCGACCGCTGGGATTCTGGAGCCAGAGTTACAGAGGGTCTGAAGCCAACTACACCCCCACAGAGAAGGAAATCTTGGCCGCCTATGAAGCAGTTCAAGCCGCCTCGGAGGTAATTGGCACTGAAGCACAACTCCTCCTGGCACCTCGACTACCGGTGTGGGGGTGGATGTTTAAAGGAAAGGCTCCCTCTACCCACCACGCCACCGATGCCACATGGAGTAAGTGGATCGCACTTATCACACAGCGCGCCCGCATTAGAAATCCGAACCGCCCTGAAATCCTAGAAATAATTACGAACTGGCCAGAAGGTGAGAGTTTTGGTCTCACTGATGAAGAAGAGCAAGAACAAGTGACCCGGGCTGAGGAGGCTCCACCATACAATCAACTGCTAGATGAAGAAAAGTGCTACACCCTTTTCACTGACGGTTCCTGTCGCATCATAGGGATGAACTGGAAGTAGAAAGCAGCTGTGTGGAGCCCCACGCGACCAGTTGCAGAAGCCACTGAAGGAGAGGGTGGGTCGAGCCAATTTGCTGAACTCAAAGCTGTTCAGCTGGCCCTGGACATTGCTGAAAGAGAGAAGTGGCCAAAGCTCTATCTCTACACCGATTCGTGGATGGTAGCCAATGGTCTATGGGGTTGGCTAGAAAGGTGGAAAAAGGCCAACTGGCAGCGTAGAGGAAAGCCAATCTGGGCAGCTGATGAATGGAAAGACATTGCCACTCGGGTAGAGAAGCTACCTGTAAAGGTCCGCCATGTAGATGCTCATGTCCCTAAAAGCCGAGCTAACGAAGAACACCAGAACAACAAGCAGGTAGATCACGCCGCAAAGATAGAGGTGGCACAGATTGATTTAGACTGGCAACACAAAGGGGAGTTGTTCCTAGCCCGATGGGCCCATGATGCCTCAGGCCACCAGGGCAGAGATGCCACCTATAAGTGGGCACGAGACCGAGGGGTGGACCTAACCATGGACAGTATCTCCCAGGTGATCCATGATTGTGAGACGTGCGCCGCGATCAAACAGGCCAAGCGGGTGAAGCCTCTATGGTATGGTGGATGGTGGTCCAAATATAAGTATGGAGAGGCTTGGCAGATTGATTACATCACACTGCCCCAGACCCGCCAAGGCAAGCGCTACGTTCTCACAATGGTAGAAGCCACCACAGGATAGCTGGAGACCTACCCTGTGCCTCATGCCACTGCCTGGAACACCATCCTGGGCCTCGAAAGACAGGTTCTTTGGAGACATGGTACCCCCGAGAGAATTGAATCCGACAATGGGACTCATTTCAAAAATAGCCTTATAAACACCTGGGCTAGGGAACATGGCATCGAGTGGGTGTACCATATCCCTTATCATGCACCAGCAGCTGGGAAAGTTGAACGGTACAATGGCCTGCTCAAAACCACCTTGAAAGCACTGGGTGGGGGGACGTTCAAGAACTGGGAGACTAATTTAGCAAAGGCCACATGGTTAGTGAACACCCGAAGTTCCTCCAACCGGGCCGGGCCTGCCCACTCTGACCCCTTGTGAACAACAGATGGAGATAAAGTTCCAGTAGTACACATGAGAGGTATGCTGGGAAAGACTGTTTGGGTAAACTCTGCCTCAAGTAAAGACAATCCCATCCGGGGGGTTGTCTTTGCTCAGGAACCAGGCTGCACCTGGTGAGTGATGCAAAGGGATGGAGAGACCCGATGCATACCTCAAGGAGATCTTGTTTTAAGGTGAACTACTTATGACACTGTGCTTCTATCTGTATCTGCATGTATGTATATACCTCGAAGGTTTAAATTTGATGTAAGGTGTTTGCATGGGAAAAAAATTCGGGGTGGAGAATGTTGAAGGTTGGATTTAGTTCTTTTCCTCAGGAATTTTTTCTCCCATGGGTTGCTAAGACACAAATGACTGAGCACTTAAGAGAAACAAAGCACAAGGCTAGAGCCTTTCTCCTTGGCTGGGTGGGGCAGAATTGCCCCTCATGGAAGCAGGGCCTGACAACGCGAGATTTGGAGAGACTGAAAAGCAAGGGCAGGGGGGAGGTCACGCTCTCTTGCTCGGGACCCTCGGAGCTGGAGGGTCGGAGCTGCTGTCTGCTGAACCCACGGCCCCTGAGAAGCCAGCGCGGAGCTGCCGGTCTGTCTGCTGTGATTTTTTACTCTCTGCCCATGGGAGTGCTGCCACACCCCAACGCTGGGTCTCTCCCCTCCTCTCGGGCCGCTTCTCCGAGTTTCTCGTACATTGTGGCGGGATTTCCTTGCCGTCCGGTCTCTTGCGTCCAGCTTCCTGTGGTCCGGGATCCTGGTGTGGACGACACCAGCTGCCCGCCGAGGGTCTGTGGGGCAAGGCTTCTCCATCTTCCTGCCTCGGGCAGACGCCATTTGGCGTGTGCTCTGAGGTCACGCGGAGGCCTGCAGGCACCGGGGAATCATCACACCCAGAGTGCCCCTGCCAACTGTGCCTGGAACTGCACCAACAGGAAAAGGTGCCTGGAAGCCGAGCAGGCTGCCACTGGGTTTCTGGTTCTGTTTGTTGGTTAACGTTATAGTTGTTGTTATTTGTAATCTTTGTTTTAGATATTAGTAAAGAACTGTTATTCCTATTTCCATATCTTTGCCTGAGAGCCTCTTAATTTCAAATTTATAATAGTTCGGAGGGAGAGGGGTTACAGTTTCCCATTCCAATGGAGGCTCCTGCCTTCCTTAACAGACACCTGTCCTTCAAACCGGGACAAAAGTTTATTAATAAACCTAAAAGGAAAAAAAAAACAAAAACCAGACCAAACCCTCCGAACACCTTTCCCCCCCCCCCACCTCTTCATCTCTTTCCCACTGACAACATAGAGAGACAACACTTAGGACTTTCAGTCAGTTTACCACCGCTAAAATAGTCTTTTCTCAGTTCACTTAGGGAGAGGAGCCTCTCTTGTTTTACCATGTTGATTTCTCCACAAGAAATAGTTTTCTCGTGGCTCCAACCTCACAAGCAGCAGCCTGGGAGGAAAAATCTGCTTACAATGTGAAAAGTTCCTCCCATGCTTGGTAGCCTTCTCACAGTTACTATGATGGGCTATCACAGTTTATGGGGTACACGTTTAAGGATGAGCTGTTCTACTGTAGCAGCAAAGAAATCTTCTATTTCTGGCAGCATAGGTCTCTTCTTCTATCCCTGGAGCAAGGGACTGGACCACAACTTCTCTGTCTCTATTCAGTCTTCTCATCAAGTCACAGCTACTTCAGTATCTACTTGATTTTACACAGGTGCCTTGGCTCACTAGTTGTAGTTAGAACACTATCATCCCCTCATACATCTCAATTGGGTTACAGAGAATTCTACTTTAGTCCATCACCATGGCCTCACAAAAGAAGTTTCAGCCTCAACACTGAGGCATCTCCTCATTCTCCTCCCTCTGGGCATCGGCTCTGCTTCCTTCACTGACCTCAGAGCCTCTATGTTGTGTTTTCAGTCTTCTCTCTCTCCTCGGGAGAGGATTGATCTTCTGTAGGTTTCATCTGTGCACTGAAAGGGTTAATCTCTCTCTTGGGCCTGCGGATGGTCATGTGATATCAGTCAGGCGGTGGCCCGAGCTGTTTAAGTATTGAGTTTCAGCACCCATGCTGAGGAGAAAGCTTGCCTGTGCTAGGCTGCAGGGCCACTTTTGTTCTTAGTTTCATGGTCTCTCACAGCGCTGCCAGGATGGTCGGCAGCTCTAGGCCATGAGAGGGCGGTCGGCTCGGCTCCACCCGGGACTGAGTGGGGAGGCCTGGCCGCCAGTTGGTTGGAATTTCGGAGGCAGTTGCATTCCATTCGAGCAGCGTCTGATCCGGAGGGCCTGGCCCGGGCCCTCCCCTGCGCTGAGCTGCCCCGTGGCTCCAGACAGGGGAGCAGCTTTTTCTGGCAGAAGCAGGAAGGAAAAGAACTCCCAGCTGTCCCCTGTTTTTACGTGATTTTTTTTCTGAACGTGGTCCACTTTATAATTGATTTTCATACCTGTTCTAAATATAGTTTAAAAAGTTGGCTTTTGTAGATGATTAAGAGGTTATGATGGTTGTAATGCTTGTTTAATGTTAATTGTTAATTGGTGGTGATGTTCTTGAAAGTTTCTGTTAAGAGGGGGGGAGAGTGGGTGTCAACATTTGAGGCCTTATCAACATAAAGGGATAACCAGACCACCACCATTGGAAGGCAATAGACCAATAAGAGGAGCCCTGGTGACAAAGAGCCAATCAACACTAACATAGAGGTGGGACCAAGAAGGGGTTAAAAACTGTAACTCGAAGCCCAGAGGTGTGCTCTTAGCTATACCCTTTGTTGGTGGGAGAGCACCCAGCGCTGCACCCCTCTGCTTTGTTGGATAATTTCTTATTTGTCCCCTATTGTCCTTTTTAATAAATCTTCAAAACTTTAAGAATTGAGCTTCGTTTCTCACAATCTGGGGACTCGTCCCGGATGTGACACCTCTCCTCAGTGGCCCTGAAGGATCCTAGGAGAGAGGTGCGCCCCACCGATTTTTTGGTGGCTCAACTAGCTCCTTTGGTGTCATCGACAGATTGCTGGCCAACATCCTGGAGACAAGAAGGGACCCACAAAGCAGACGTAAATTGAGGAGAAGGTACCAAGGACTCCCTCAAGGGTTTGTGGACTGGCCCACGATCCTGGTGCGCTAAGGCCCAGACGGGAAAAGGGGATTGTAAGTACTGTACAGGGGGCGGCTTGGGGGCAAAGTCAGTGAGGTGAGAATGAGACGTGGACTGGACAGTCCGGATCCACGAAGTGAGATTGGAGCCCTTCTAGCCGCTGTTCCATCCCTCCGCGAGAAGGTCAGCTGGTGAAGGGGCGAAGCGTGAGGAAAAAGGAGTGAGTGGGCCCCTGGGAAATCTTCGCAGGGAGGTTGGAGACCTAGCCTGGGGTTCCGGGAGGTCCGTAACCAAAAGATCTGCCTTGGAGTGAAAGGAAGGGTTGGGGATCTTGCCTGGGGTTCTGGTGGGTCTCTGTTGTGAGGCTGGAGAGACTTTGCCTGGGGCTCCAGGAGTCTCTAAATCTGAGGTGGATAGGGAGGGAGCAGTTTTCTAGGTCAGTCCACTAGAGAACTACTGTGTGCTGAGGTGTGGAAACCGAGACTCTGGGAGTCTCAGGGTGGTAAAGGGGTGTGTGGTGTGCTGTAGCCACAGAGAGAGAGAGAGAGCAAAAGAGGTGTTTGATTGCTGTTTAAGTGTGTTTGTGGGCTTGGATTAGAGCCATTTGAGGGCTTGGGAGAGGCTCTTAAGTCTTGTTTGAGGCTGTTTTATTCAGTCCACCATCATGTGGAAGCTCTTCTGGGGCTGTTTGGTCAGATAGAACTTGCCATGAGAGGCTTTTGAGCTGCTTTTGGGATAAGAGAAAGTAAACTCCATTATGTGGTTAGGCAGCAAACTCCATTTTGTTTTGTGAGGCAAAGCACCATTTTGTTTGAAAAAGCAGGAAGTGCCATTTTGATCTGTCAGGAGAGAATTAAAAGCAAACAAGCAAATAGGAAGGCTTAAAGAGAATGGGACAGAAGGGAAGTAAGTCACTTGCTAGGAAAGAAGAGAGTATGGATATACCACCTGATAGTCCTTTAAGAATTAAACTGGCCAATGGGGAAAAGGACCCTATTACTAGAAGGTTAAATTAAATAAGAATGATTCAATATTACATGGCAAAATGGCCAGAGAAAGAAATAAGATTGGATCATGTTTATAGGCCTAGGTATGGGTCTTCAAAAAAAGTGGATCTGTCAGGCTTTGAATACTTTTGTTAATAAAAGAGAATCCTTTGATGCAGAGGGGCGCCTGTATACAGCACGTTGAGTTGGTGATGCAATTAAGACCACCAGTGCGAATGTGTTTAAGCTATAAGAGACTGATAAGGAAGAACAAGCCACAGAGAAAAGGGACAAAGTATGGGACCCCTTAGAAAGATGTAACCAACCCTAAATGTGGTGTCTGCAGCTGAACTAATTGTGTGTCCTCTCAGAAAGTGTTTATCTCTCAGGGCAATTAGGAAGTCATTAAAGTGTGGCCCTTTCTGAGAAGCATCTAGCCCCATCTATCTGAAACTAATTAAAGGTGTGTCCTCCCAGCAAGTGTTTTTCTTGGGGCAGTTTGGAACCTTTTATGATGTGGCACTTTCTGGGAAGAATTTTGAACTCCCTGTGTGCTTTTGTGGTAGTACTTAGTTGGGGCATTAAGTGATTATAACGTGTGACTCTCCCAGAAAGAAGCCTGCCCAAGAAAACAATGAGTGTTTGTGCTGTAATGGGGGAGCAGGGCAGAGACCCCTTGTAGTTGTTTCAGTTCACCTATTCGAGTTTCTGGCTAAATGCCAGCACACTTACCAATATTTACTCGATTTTGTTGTGAGATAAGGATTAGGAGTAGGCAAAGCAGGTTCAAACTTTGAAGAATAAAAATAAAGTTTATTAATAAACCTAAAACCAAAGGGAAAAAACAAGAAAGACCAGAACAAAACCCTCAGACCACCTGATAGCGTAGGGGTTAAAGTGATTTTGGGGTTGCTGGTGGTTTTAGGTTGTGGGGACGATAGGCCTGGAGGTAGACCTTAGATATTGTTCTGTTAGGAAAATACCCATGGAAACTGCACCTGTGTGCTTCTCCGTAATGAATACTCGCGACAAGATTAATGAAACGATTGAGTAGAAAATAGGAGTAAGAATAATAGCTCACTTGCAACAATCCTGAGAAATGTAAGGGGGTAGTCGGAAAGGGGGGCTGAAACCTATGGCTGAATGAAAACAATGTATTCGATAGAGTGGTGTTGAATTAATGATTAACTGATGATTATAAGCTAGTTATGGTATAAATGTAACCATTTTTCGAACCCATGGTGGAGCTTGATTTGGGTCCGAAGACCCCTGGCTCCCAGGGCCCTTTTATTAAAGCACCCATATAATCATTCCGTGATTATGTGTTTTCTTACGCTAACATTTTGGTGACCCCAGGTGGGACCCTGTGAGCGCTGCTGAGGACCCCGCAACCTGATCATGCTCCAGCCGGCACCGAGGGATTCTCGGGGAGCCCATCGGCGCTGCGGCCCTCCGCCGCTCACAATGTCCCCTGGAGAGGTAAGGTGCTTTAATTCTGGTCTGGTTGCCTGCCTGTAAGACGCAGCGAAAGCTACACTTGGTTGGGCTAAGGAATTCCTGGTAAATGCCTAGGCGCCGTCCGTAAGTCAATTGCGAAAGCATTGCAGGTTTGGCAGTGGTGATTCTGTAGTAATATGGAGAAACTAAAAGGGATTTTGGGTGGCAATGCTCCCATATCGCGTGCTTCTCCTTTGGGGTGTTTGTTGGCACATTGGAAACAAGGTAATTTTGGTCCAGTATTACGTAAGGATAAGCTTATTGATTATTGTAACGTTCAGTGGCTGAAATATGCTTTGCGTGATGGGAAAAGGTGGCCGGAAAATGGGTCTTTGCAATCTGACTTGATTTCTCACTTATTGTTGTTTTGTAAGCAAGAGGGAAAATTGGATGAAATGCCTTATGTTGATTTGTTTTTCTATTTACGGGAAGAACCAGAATGGCTGGTGGAGGGAGGCTTAACTGTTACTACAGTACCTAACAATGATAAATGTGTCACATGTGATCAAGGGAAACGCTGTATAGAAAACCTGGCAGTGAATGAAAGTTTAACTCGGAAAGATGACATGGAGGGTGACTTGTTGGTAGCTCCAGCAACATCAAAGGGATCTAGCTTTACTTCGTCTGGCCCTATTTCACCTAACCCAGCTACTCCTTCCTTTGTTACTGACCCACTTACCCCTCCTGCTCACAGGTACCCCCCTTCCCCATCTCCACCTGCCCGTCAATACCCATCACTATACCCACCTCTCCCACCGACCCCTGAGACCCCTTTCCCACCTACGCCTCCCTCTGGGTCCCAAGAATGTTCTCCCCTTCCCCGCACTCCTGACCAGGACACCACTGTATTCCCATTACCCAGAACTAACCAATGTTTAGTTACAGTACGGGGGTATGGGGGAGGGGGTGCAGAAGGGGTCGATAGCAGTGAAAGTGATGAGGATGGACCAATAGCCCACCGGACACGCTCCAGATTGGCCCCAGGTTGGCCCAGGACGGGGAGGGGTCTGTCAAAGACAGATAAACAGAAGAAAACTGTAATTGCTCCTTTAAGACAAGGGGTGGGGATGGAAGGGCCAGTTTTTGTAAAAGTACCGTTCTCTCCCGGTGACATAGTAATATGGAAGCAGTCAGCCAGGACTTATAGAGAGAATCCTGATAAAGTAGCTAGAGTGGTGAAAATGATTATGAAAACTCAGAACCCAGACTGGGATGATATCCAAGTGATGTTAGACACCCTAATGGACTCTAGTGAGAAGGAGATGGTGTTTAGGGCAGCGAAGAACCAGGCAAGGGAAGATATCCGTCAGGGACTGGTGACAGGGACTCTAGATAATAATTTTCCCTCTGAGGATCCATTGTGGGACCCTAACAACCCTCTTGGCATGAGGAAGCTAAGGAGATACCAAGAATGGGTTCAAATAGGAGTTCAAAATGCAATACCTAAGACTATCAATTGGGCTAAGTTATATGAAATCAGGCAGGAGAAGGAGGAATCCCCCACTGCATTTTTAGAGAGACTCAAAGAGATGGCCAGGAAGTACACTGACCTACAGGTAGACACAGAACAAGCCAAAGTTCAACTTGCTTTTATCTTGGTCAATCACAGGATGATATTAGAAAGAAGTTACAGAAACTGGAAGGGGAAGAGTTAAGAAATTTGGACAAATTACTTGAGGTAGCTTGGAAAGTTTACAATAACAGGGACAAGGAAATTAATAAAAAGCAGGGACGGCTCTTGGCAGTGTTACAAGGGAATTCAAGGGGAGGTACTGGGGGGGGGCCGAGGCAGAGGAACGGGGAGAGGCGGGTTTGGAAAGGGCCGCGAGAGACCATTGGCTTTTGATGAATGTGCTTATTGCCATCTCCCTGGGCATTGGAAACGGGAATGCCTAAGCCGGTTTGGCAAAGGTCATCAGTTCCAGCAGGAAGAAGTTGCCAAGGTGATCGTATTCTATTCTGGAACAGGGCCAACTGTATGACAGGAGCCTGTGGTGACAATACAACTTGGGAAAAAGCTGTGAAATTTTTAATTGATACCGGGGCGATGCATTCAGTTTTAAATAATCTGGAGGGGCAGATCGGGAATAGATCCACCACAATAGTTGGGGCCACAGGGAAGGAGGAAAATTGGCCATTCCTGCAATCCCTAGATTTATGTTTTGGGAACAAAGTGTTAACTCATGAATTCTTGTATGTCCCAGAATGTCCCATCCCCCTCTTGGGCAGGGACTTGCTGGCAAAGCTTGATGCAGTAATAATTTTTGAGAATGGGGAATTGTTGATGAAAATACCAGAGTCAAACACGGGAAAAATTCTAATGATAAAAGAGAAACCAGTCACAGGAATCCCTAAGGAAAGAGAAGATGCAGTAATACCCTCAGTATGAAAAACAGAGATACCTGGAAAATCTAAGTTAGCACAACCAGTCCATGTAGAGCTAAAAGAGGGAGCAAAGATTGTACAAATCAAACAGTACCCTATAAAACCAGAGGCACGGCAGGGAATAGCAAAGACTATTGATAAATTCCTAAGATATCAGATTTTAGAGGAATGTGAATCAGAATATAACACACCAATATTTCCGGTGAAGAAACCCAATGGGGATTACAGGTTAGTACAGGACCTAAGGGTAATAAATGAAATAACCAAGGACATATACCCTGTAGTTGCTAATCCTTATACATTGTTGGCATCCATAAAAGAGATATACAAGTGGTTTACTGTAGTTGATTTAAAAGATGCCTTTTTCTGCATTCCCCTTGACAAAGAAAGCAGGAAGCTGTTTGCCTTTGAATGGGAAAATCCAGAAAATGGAAGAAAGACCCAGCTCGCTTGGACCCGACTTCCCATGGGTTATAAAAACTCCCCGACCCTATTTGGGAAACAACTGGCAAAGGAGCTGGAGATCTGGACCAACCAAGGACAGGTACTGAGATCAATACCTTTTGCTACAATACGTAGATGATACACTAATAGCCACAAAAGAAAAGGCGACCTGCATTAAGGTAACAATTGAGATTTTGAACTCACTGGGCATGGGAGGATACAAAGTGTCCAAGGGAAAACCACAAATTTCCCAACAGAGTGTAATTTACCTGGGATGTGAAATTTCACAAGGACAAAGAAAACTAGGTACTAACCGTATCCAAGCTATTTGTGCTATTCCAGAGCCCCGGAATCTCCACGAGCTGCGAGTCTTCCTGGGGATGGCAGGATGATGCCGCCTATGGATCATGGACTATGGGCTCATTGCCAAACCCCTGTATGAAGCCCAGAAGACGCAGCCGTTCAGCTGGGGCAAAGCACAGAAAGAAGCCTTCCTGAAATTGAAAGAAGCACTGACAATGGCTCCGGCGTTAGTATTACCTGATCTGTCCAAGGACTTTCAACTGTTCGTACATGAAAGGCAACACCTGGCACTGGGAGTCCTGACCCAACGTCTGGGGAGCTGGAAAAGGCCGATAGGCTATTTCTCCAAAGAGCCGGACAATGTAAGTGCCGGGTGGCCTGCATGTCTGAGAGCAGTTGCAGCCACTGTGATACTGATACAAGAAGCCCGGAAGCTCACAATGGGAAGGCACATGGATGTCTATGTGCCGCACATGGTCACCACTGTTTTGGAGCAAAAGGGGGGCCACTGGCTATCTCTGAGCAGGATGATAAAATTCCAGGTAATCCTGACCGAGCAGGATGATGTCACACTAAAGACAACTAACCTTTTGAATTCAGCTTTGTTCCTAGGTACTACAGCTGAGGAAGGCCCACTAGAGCATGACTGTATAGAGGTAATAGAATACACCTACTCAGCGAGAGAAGACCTGAAAGACGTCCTGCTGGAGCAACCGGACTGGGAGTTATTCGCAGATGGAAGCAGCTTTGTGGAGAATGGGACCAGATACGCTGGATATGCGGTAACAACAATCAGCACTGTAGTAGAAGCAAAGGCACTACCACCAAATATATCTGCCCAGAGGGCAGAACTAGTGGCATTAACCAGAGCACTAGAATTGAGTGAAGGGAAGAAGGTAAATATTTGGACTGACTCCAAATATGCTTTCAGGATCGTCCACATACATGGGGCACTGTGAAAAGAGAGAGGGTTGCTATCCTCCCAGGGAACACATATCAAACATCAAGATGCAGTTCTGCAATTGATAAAAGCAGTACAAAAACCTGAACAAGTAGCAATTATACACTGCAAAGCACATCAATCAGGGAACACCAAGATCTGTGAGGGCAATCGAAAGGCAGACTGGACAGCTCGACAGGCTGTTCGAGAGGTGCAAATAACAATGGCATTGATACCCACAAAGCTTAATGTGTCTCAATTCAATCTACCTTCAGAACCAAAATATTCAACAGAAGATGAGAAGCTGGGACATCTACTAAATGCACAGAAGAATTCAGCAGGGTGGTATGTAACTACACAAGGACAAATAGTGCTACCCCCCTTGATAATGAGAGAAGTCCTACAGATGAAGCACAATGAGTGTCACTGGGGAGCAGAAGCATTGGTAAAATTGCTAAAACGAAGTGTAATCTCAGTACGGATGCTAACAATGGCAAAATCAATAATGTCAAAATGTGAAATCTGCTTGAAAAATAAACCCGTAGCTAGACGACAGGCACAGTTAGGGAGACTCCGGGTAGGGATAGAACCAGGAGATTACTGGCAAGTAGATTTTGTAGAATTACCAAAAACTCGAGGGTACAAATATCTGTTGGTGGGGGTTGACACATTTTCAGGGTGGCCCAAAGCCCTTCCCTGTTGCACCAATCAGGCAAAAGAAACAGTAAAGTGGCTACTGCAGGAGATAATTCCCAGGTTTGGGGTGCCTTTAGGGATATCTTCGGACAGAGGTCCTCACTTTGTAGCTACTGTGGTAAAAGAAGTGAGCAAGTTACTGGGGATAGCTTGGGACCTCCACACACCATGGAGACCACAATCAAGTGGACAGGCAGAGAAGATGAACTAGACATTAAAGAGACAGATCAGCAAAGTATGCCAGGAAGCCAAATTGCAGTGGCCACAAGCTTTACCTATAGCACTTCTGAGAATTAGAGTGAAACAAAGAAGCGGAATGTCTGTAAGCCCTTACGAGATATTATATGGGAAACCATATGAATCTCCTGAGCCCAACCCAAACATCCATATCATGGGGAAACAAGATGTATATAACTATGTTTTATCTCTTGGGAAAACTCTAGCTCGGCTTCGGAGCGCCCTCGTGTGGAATAGGCCGCTGACTCTCGAAAATCCAGTTCATGACATCCTCCCAGGAGAAGAAGTGTACATCAAAACTTGGAGCGAGGAACCGCTGAAAGAAAGGTGGAGTGGACCTCATCAAGTACTGCTGACCACTTTTACAGCAGTCAAGGTAGCTGGAGTGGAGCCTTGGATACATTATACATGAGTGAAGAAAGCCAACCCTAGACTGTGGACTGTGCAACCTGTGGGACTAATGAAACTGCAGATAAGACGTGTTTAAATGTTTAAAATGGGTTTAGTACTTGTGCCAATGCTCATTTTATGGGCATTAATGTTACCTGTTGGGCTTGATTTTGCTTTAGGATGTGGAATGCAGGAAAATCAACTAACCACTCTTCATTCTAGAATGAAGAGAGAGGTGCAGGCAAAACCACAAGTGATAAAAGGCCCCAGTGCGGATCAGGCTGGAAATTTGATGATTGGATTAATCAGAGACTTTGCCAAAATGCAAAACACCAGTAGAATAACTGCCTGTCTGCCAATACCAAAAGCAGCAGGGGACCCAATAAACTGGGGAATCATAATGTCAAAATTGCCCAAAATACCAGACCATAAAACAATTGCATGTGAACAGGCACCCGAGTCCAGGCAGGAAGTCAAAGATATTTGGAGGGTAGCTGGGGAGTGGATGAGGCCTATGAGAAAACAGGACTGTCTTTTAAGTCATGGAAGAGTAGGAGAAATCATAGAAGAGGAGACTGAAGATCCTGACCTTGAGGAGTGGCAATGCTTTCTACCACACTATAAAAAGATTAAGGAAAACGTCACAGAGACCACCCTTGTCTGGAAATGTGGAGCAAAAGATAAGAAAGATCAAACAGAACCCTGGGACAGTGCATGGTCCATGAGTATACTTCAAAAATTCCAGTATATGGCCAGCACCCCTTGGTGTCTAAAATGGGAAGACCCCAAAAATGGGACTGACCCAGCGGTCACGAACATTGCCACTAGTAGCAGAATGCAGGCAGATAAAGTAAGTTGGTGGGCATGTAACAAAACTTATGATTGCGTGTCTGGTGATGTAGAAATAAAGCAGGTGCCGGCGCTGGCAGTGGCCATGCAGCTTGGTTATGCCTGTAGAAGAATCAAACACAAACAAGATCATATAAATCACAGGATAACGGTGGGATGTAGTAAAAGTTTAGTCGGCAGTCCAGAACAATTTGTTTGGGCCACAAGTGATGGTACCTGGACAACCCATCTGCCTGTTGATGGAAAGGTAAGAGAATTTACTTTAGGTCTCCCTACTTTATGCCCAATTTGGAAAAAGTCCCCATTTCATGGAAAACGTGAGCTTTTGCAGATAAGAACACGACGAGAGATTTCAAATAATGAAAATCAGGATGAAATTTGGCAAGAACCCTCTAGTGGAGTAAAACTTGAGTGGGCTTTAGAATCTCTGTTCGGTCCTGTAGCAAAATACCAGAACAGAGAAATGATGTACAGACTTACTGGCCAAGTAGAAAGGCTAGCAAGGGTTACCAGGGAAGGATTCAAAGAACTAAACAGACAATTACAAACTACAACCAAAATGACTTTACAAAATCGACTAGCCCTAGATATATTGCTCCTGAAAGAACATGGAGTGTGTGGATTTTTAAATGAACAAGTTGATCATTGTTGCATCCACATCCCAAGTATAACTGTAGATGTAGAACATGACATCAGTCAGTTAAAACACATAGAACATGAGGCACAAGACGAATGAAAAGACCTGACTACAAGCTAGTTAGATAAAGTTTTCAAAGGGTTGGGGTGGAATGTAAGTTCATGGATCAGATCTCTCATTGAAAATGTAATAATCTTATTAGTTGTGTTCTTAGTAATCTGGTTAGTTTACAGCATACTAAAAAGAGAAATACAGAAGAAAACATCCTGGAACTGAAGAATCATGCAGGCACTGACACAAAGCAAGGCTCCACCACCTGTGTTATCCTCGAATTCCTCGAGTCATGACAACATCCAGGACAATGCTAATGACAACCCAGGATTTGAAGATGAACATCCAGTATAAATTCAGAAACAAAAAACTATATTGAGTGAAAGCATTTACACCTGTAAAGTGAAAATACTTTCAAAGGGGGGAATGATAGCATAGGGGTTAAAGTGATTTTGGGGTTGCTGGTGGTTTTAGGTTGTGGGGACGATAGGCCTGGAGGTAGACCTTAGGTATTGTTCTGTTAGGAAAATACCCATGGGAACTGCACCTGTGTGCTTCTCCGTAATGAATACTCGCGACAAGATTAATGAAATGATTGAGTAGAAAATAGGAGTAAGAATAATAACTCACTTGCAACAATCCTGAGAAATGTAAGGGGGTAGTCGGAAAGGGGGGCTGAAACCTATGGTTGGATGAAAACAATGTATTCGATAGAGTGGTGTTGAATTAATGATTAACTGATGATTATAAGCTAGTTATGGTATAAATGTAACCATTTTTCGAACCCATGGTGGAGCTTGATCTGGGTCCGAAGACCCCTGGCTCCCAGGGCCCTTTTATTAAAGCACCCATATAATCATTCCGTGATTGTGTTTTCTTATGCTAACACACCTAGCCTTCCCCCACCTCTCCATTTCTTACCCACTGAAAATACAAGAAGACAACACTGACTTTCAGTCAGTTTATCAGCTCTAAAATAGTCTTTTCTCAGTTCATTTCGGGAGAGAAGTCTCTCTTGCTTATACCATGGAGTTCTCTGTAAGAAAATACAGTTTTTATGGTTTTCAGCCTCACAACCAACAGCCCCCCAGGAAGAAAATCTGCTTTTTGTGGAAGATCCCTTCCCCAACACCAGTAGCCTTCCCACAGCTACTACAGGGGGGTCATGACAGTCCATGGCGTACCCTTTAAAGGATGAGCAGTTCTATTGCAGCAGCGAGGAAAATCCCCTTCTTCTATGTCTAGCAACACAGGTTCTCCTGGTGTTAGCGTAGAAACACATAATCAGTGGGTGATTATATGCAGGTGCTTTTATTTGAAGAGCTCTGGGAATGGGGGTACAGACGAACCCAAATCAATTCCGACATGGATTCGAGATGGATATATTTTTATACCCTTTCCTTAAATAACTGTTGTATAATCATGTGTTAATCATCAACTTGATATTGTTCTATTGCGTATATTGTTTTCACCCAAGCATGAGTTTAAGCCCTGTTGGAGTTTGGATTTAGTTTTTTTTTTTCCCCTCAGGAATTTTTCTCCCATGGGTTGCTAAGAGACTAATGGCTGAGTACTTAAGAGAACAAAGCACAAGGCTAGGGCTTTTTTCTCCTTGACAGGGTGGGGCAGAATCGCTCTCATGGAAGCAGGGCCTGACAATGCGAGATTTTGGAGACTGAAAAAGCAAGGGTGGGGGGGGAGGTCGCGCTTTTGCTCGGGAGCCCATGGAGCCGGACGGTTGGAGCTGCTGTCTGCTGAACCCACGGCCCCTGAGAAGCAAGCGCAGAGCTGTCAGTCTGTCTGCTGTGAGTCTTTTCTATCTGCCCCATCGGGAGCTGCCTGCCACCAGCCTGTCTCTCCCCTGCCCCGCCACGCCGCTCTGAGTTTTTTGCTACATTGTAGCTGGGCTCCCCCTGCACGCCGGGACCTCTTGCCGTCCCAGCTCGCGGTGTCTGGGGATCCTGCTGCAGCACTGACACCAGCCCCCGTCCCTCCCCACCCCGAGGGTCTGTGAAACCAAGGCTCTTCTCCATCCCTCTCTGCCTTGGGCAGCCGCCATTGCCGTGTGCTACCTAAGCTCACACCAGAGCACCCCCTACAACCTCCGGGGAATCATCACACCCAGAGCGTCCCCTGCAGGCGTGAAGGAACCGTCACACCCAAAGCACCCCCTCCAGGCTGTGACTGGAACTGCACCAAAAGGGAAAGGTGCCTGAAGCCAAGCAGGCTGCTATTGGGTTTCTGGTTCTGTTTATTGGTTAACACCATAGCTGTTGTTGTTTGTTAACTTTGTTTTAGATATTAGTAAAGAACTGTTATTCCTATTCCCATATCTTTCCCTGAGAGCCTCTTGATTTCAAGTTTATAATAATTTGGAGGGAGAGGGGTTACGGTTTCCCATTCCAAGGGAGGCTCCTGCCTTCTTTAGCAGACACTTGTCTTTCAAACCAGGACAGCCCTCTTCCCACAACATTTCTCATGATTGTTGTTCCTTTCTCGTGATTCTTATTGAAATCAAATAATTATTTTACTTATATCTACTAAGCAATTATTGCATTTAACTTCATCATCTACTATACAGGTGGGTACACATGTCCTGGTTTGAAGGACAGGTGTCTGTTAAGGAAGGCAGGAGCCTCCCTTGGAATGGGAAACTGTAACCCCTCTCCCTCCGAATTATTATAAATTTGAAATCAAGAGGCTCTCAGGCAAAGATATGGGAATAGGAATAACAGTTCTTTACTACTATCTAAAACAAGGATAACAAATAACAACTATAACGTTGACCAACAAACAGAACCAGAAACCCAGTGGCAGCCTGCTCGGCTTCAGGCACCTTTTCCCTTTGGTGCAGTTCCAGTCACAGCCTGCAGGGGCGCTCTGGGTGTGGTGATTCCCCGGTGGCTGCAGGGGGCGCTCCGGCGTGAGCTCAGGTAGCACACGGCAATGGCGACTGCCCGAAGCACGGAGGGATGGAGGAGAGCCCTTGCTCCACAGACTCTCGGGGGGGGGGGGGGCAGCTGGTGTCGGTGCTGCAGCAGGATCCCCAGACACAGGGAGCTGGGACGGTAAGGGGTCTCCACGTGCAGAGAAAAACCCCGCTACAATGTAGCGGAGAAAACTCAGAGCGGGCTGGTGGCAGGCAGGTCGGCTCCGGATGGGGCAGAGGGCAGAGACTTACAGCAGACAGACCGGCAGCTCCGCGCTGGCTTCTCAGGGGCCGTGGGTTCAGCAGACAGCAGCTCCGACCGTCCACCTCCGAGGGTCCCGAGCAAGAGAGCGTGACCTCCCTCTGCCCTTGCTTTTCAGTCTCTCCAAATCTCGCGTTACTAGGCTCTGCTTCCATGAGGGGCAATTTTGCCCCACCCTGCCAAGGAGAAAGGCTACAGCCTTGTGCTTTGTTTCTCTTAAGTACCCAGTCATTTGTGTCTTAGCAACCTATGGGAGAAAAATTCCTGAGGAAAAGAACTAGATCCAACCTTCAACATTCTCCACCCCGAATTTTTTCCTATGCAAACACTTTACATCAAATTTAAACTTGCGAGGTATATACATACATGCAGATACAGATAGAAGCACAGTGTCATAAGTAGTTCACCTTAAAACAAGATCTCCTTGAGGTATGCATCGGGTCTCTCCATCCCTTTGCATCACTCACTAGGTGCAGCCCAGTCTTTGAGCAAAGACAACTCCCCGGATGGGATTGTTTTTACTTGAGGCAGAGTTTACTCAAACAGTCTTTCTCAGCATTCCTCTCATGTGTACTACTGGAACTTTATCTCCATCTGTTGTTCACAAGGGGTCAGAGTGGGCAGGCCCGGCCCGGTTGGAGGAACTTCGGGTGTTCACTAACCATGTGGCCTTTGCCAAATTAGTCTCCCAGTTCTTGAACGTCCCCCCACCCAGTGCTTTCAAGGTGGTTTTGAGCAGGTTTTTGTACTGTTCAACTTTTTTAGCTGCTGGTGCATGATAAGGGATATGGTACACCCACTCGATGCTATGTTCTTTAGCCCAGGTGTTTATAAGGCTATTTTTGAAGTGAGTACTATTGTCGGATTTAATTCTCTCGGGGGTACTATGTTTCTAAAGAACTTGTTTTTCGAGGCTCAGGATGGTGTTCCGGGCAGTGGTATGAGGCACAGGGTAGGTCTCCAGCTATCCTGTGGTGGCTTCTACCATTGTGAGAACGTAGCGCTTGTCTTGGCGGGTCTGGGGCAGTGTGCTGTAATCAATCTGTCAAGCCTCTCCATACTTGTATTTGGACCACCGTCCACCATACCATAGAGGCTTTACCCGCTTGGCCTGTTTGATCGCGGCGCACGTCTCACAATCATGGATCACTTGGGAGATACTGTCTATGGTTAGGTCAACTTTTCGGTCTCGTGCCCACTTATAGGTGGCATCTCTGCCCTGGTGGCTTGAGGCATCACGGGCCCATCGGGCTAGGAACAGCTCCTCTTTGTGTTGCCAGTCTAAATCTATTTGTGTCACTTCTATCTTTGCGGCGTGATCTACCTGCTTGTTGTTCTGGTGTTCTTCGTTAGCTTGGCTCTTAGGGACATGGGCGTCTACATGGCGGACTTTTACGGGTAGCTTCTCTACCCGAGTGGCAATGTCTTTCTATTCATCAGCTGCCCAGATTGGCTTTCTTCTACGCTGCCAGTTGGCCTTTTTCTACCTTTCTAGCCAACCTCATAGAGCATTGGCTACTATTCACGAATTGGTGTAGAGATAGAGCTTTGGACACTTCTCTCTCTCAGCAATGTCCAGGGCCAGCTGAACAGCTTTGAGTTCAGCAAATTGGCTCGACCCACCTTCTCTTTCAGCAGTTTCTGCAACTTGTCGTGTGGGGCTCCACACAGCTGCTTTCTACTTCCGGTTCATTTCTATGATGCGACAGGAACTATCAGTGAAAAGGGCATAGCACTTTTCTTCATCTAGCAGTTGATTATATGGTGGAGCCTCCTCAGCCCGGGTCACTTGTTCTTGCTCTTCTTCATCAGTGAGACCAAAACTCTCACCTTCTGGCCAGTTCGCAATTATTTCTAGGATCTTAGGGCGGTTCGGATTTCTAATGCGGCTGCGCTGTGTGATAAGTGCGATCCACTTACTCTATGTGGTATCAGTGGCGTGATGGGTAGAGGGAGCCTTTCCTTTAAACATTTACTCTAGCACTGGTAGTCGAGGTGCCAGGAGTAGTTGTGCTTCAGTGCCAATTACTTCCGAGGTGGCTTGAACTCTTTCATAGGCGGCCAAGATTTCCTTCTCTGTGGGGGTGTAGTTGGCTTCGGACCTTCTGTAACTCTGGTTCTAGAACTCCAGTGGTCGGCCTCGAGTCTCTCCAGGCACCTTTTGTCAAAGGCTCTAGGACAAGCTACTGTTTCCGGTTGCAGAGTAAAGCACATTCTTCACCTCTGGTCTTGTTTTTACTGGGCTAAGCGCTACTGCATGAGCGATCTCTTGCTTGATCTGGGCAAACCTTTGTTGCTGTTCAGGGCTCTAGTGAAAATCGTTCTTTTTGTGGGTCACTAGGTAGAGAGGGCTCACAATTTGGCTGTACTTTGGAATGTGCATATTCTAAAAACCTATGGCCCCTAGGAAAGCTTGAGTTTCTTTTTTGTTAGTTGGCGGAGACATCGCAGTGATCTTAATGATGACCTCCGTGGGAATCTGGCGCCGTCCATCTTGCCATTTTACCCGCAAGAACTGGATCTCTCGAGCAGGTTCCTTGACTTTGCTTTTCTTGATGGCAAAACCGGCTTCCAGGAGGATCATGATGATCTTCTCTCCTTTCTCAAATACTTCAGCTGCCGTGTTCCCCCACACAATGATGTCATCGATGTATTGGAGATGCTCTGGAGCCTCACCCTTTTCTAGTGCAGCCTGGATCAGTCCATGGCAGATCGTGGGGCTGTGCCTCCACCCTTGGGGTAACCGATTCTAGGTATATTGCACACCCCTCCAGGTGAAGGCAAACTGGGGCCTGCACTCTGCTGCCAGAGGGATGGAGAAGAACGCATTGGCGATGTCAATGGTGGCATACCATTTTGCTGCCTTGGACTCCAGCTCGTACTGGAGCTCCACCATGTCTGGCACGGCAGCACTCAATGGTGGAGTCACTTCATTCAAGCCACGATAGTCTACAGTCAATCTCCATTCCTCGTCAGACTTGTGCACAGGCCAGATGGGGCTGTTGAAGGGTCAGTGGGCTTTACTGACCACTCCTTGGCTTTCCAGGTCGCGGATCATCTTGTGGATGGGGATCACGGCGTCTCGATTGGTCCGGTACTGCCGGAGGTGCACTGTCGAGGTGGCAATTGGCACTTGTTGCTCTTTTACTCTCAGGAGTCCCACTGCATTTGGATTTTCCGATAGCCCAGGCAAGATGTTCAGTTGCGTGGTGCCCTCTGCCTCCACAGCCGCTATTCCGAAGGCCCACCTGAGTCCTTTTGGGTATTTGTAATAGCCATTCCGGAGGAAGTCTATGCTCAGAATACATGGGGCCTCTGGACCAGTCACAATGGGGTGTTTCTGCCACTCCTTCCCGGTCAGGCTCACCTCGGCTTCTAACAAAGTTAATTGCTGTGATCCCCCTGTCACCCTGGCAATAGAAACAGGTTCTGCCCCCACATGTCTCGATGGAATTAAGGTACACTGCGCACCAGTATCAACTAACGCTTCATATTTTTGTGGTTCTGATGTGCCAGGCCATCGGATCCACACTGTCCAAAAGACCCGGTTTTCCTGTGCCTCTTCCTGGCTAGAGGCAGGGCCCCTCTAGCTCTGGTTGTCATTTCTTTCTTGGGCGTACATGGTAGAGGTCCCCTCGAGGGGATCTAAGAGATCGTCCTCTCTTCTGTAATATCTGGCATCTCGGTCACGGGAGGCTGAGGCTACCTTCACTTTAGTAGACCCCCCGCCTCGGTTAGTATTTCCCTCCTTGAGTTGCTGTACCTGTGCTGCCAGGGTAGCAGTGGGTTTCCTATCCCACTTCCTCATGTCTTCTCCGTGATCACACAGGAAGAACCACAGCTCAGATCGTGGGGTGTACCCTCTCTCCCTGGCTGGGGGGCGCTGGGCTCTGACTTTGGGGCTTGTGACTCGCACTGGTGCCGCACTCATCAACCTCATCTCCTCCCTCACCTCCCTCATCATCTCCTCTCTGAGGTCTTTGACCACAGCAGAGACCTGAGCCTGCATTGGGCCACTGATCATACTATCATAATTCCTGAGTTTGGTGGCTATGGAGCCCACTGTCTCTCGGTTGTCATCAGCATTAATTGTTGCAATGAAGATGGTGTATTGGGAGGGCCCTAGCTTTGCCAGGTTCCACAACATTTGCCCTGTACACTTGACCTTGTCGGGGTCATTATCATGTTGTCCATCCCTCCCAAAGAGTACCTCCAATATTGCCACCTCCCTCAGCTGTTGGATTCCCTCCTCAAGGGTCTTCCATGGTCTTCTATGATGATACTCCTGCATTCTCTCTCTGTTGACAAACCTCTCTCTTACACTTATTAAAAGCCGTTCCCAGAGAGACAGGGGCCCGTCATCTCTTCCGAATACCTGATCAACCCCTGAGTCCTGGGACAAGGGTCCCAGCTGCCTTGCCTCGATACTATCCAGCTGCACGCCCATACCCATAAGGTCCCAGACCCGAAGTAACCAGGTTGTAAAAGGCTCACGACCCCGTCGCACAATGTCTTTTCGTAGATTACGGAGACTGTCATATCCCAGGGACTCAGTAGTGATTTCAATCCTTGGCCTCCCTACTGGTTGAGAGGGTCCTGCTTCCCCATCATTACTCACTGGCTGCTCTGGTTTGACCTTAGTCTTCCTCTTTTCCACAGGGGCAACTGCTACTGGCTGTGGCTGCCCCTCTGATCTGACTGGAGCCTGAGCGGTTATAACGTCCCTGGGTTCCTCTGCTGCCTCATTAGACTCTCCCTCTTTGGGGTAGGGGAAGGGTTTCCCACCAGCTGGGCAAGTGTATTCCTTCAGCACTTGGCCCATCTCGCGTATCTCTTTCACCAGGACTCCCACCCAATCCGGGTGGGTTGTTTCTGAGGTGGGTTGTGGGACAGGGTCAGACTCTGTAGCAACATCCCTAGTGTCTGGGGCAATGTCAGGTTCTGGGATGGTGTCCCTAGTTTCTGGGGCCATGTCAGGTTCTGTGGCTACATCCCTAGTGTCTGGGGCCGTGTCAGGTTCTGTGGCAGCATCCCTAGTTTCCAGGGCCAGGTCAGTTTCTGTGGCAGCATCCCTAGTCTTTGGGGCCATGTCAGGTTCTGGGGCCTCATCCCTATTGTCTGGGGTAGATGTCAGAGTGGCTATCCAAGTCCGAGCCCCCTTATCTCTGAATGCTAAATAGAGCAGGCCTATCAGCAACACTAGCCACTGTATGGTATCATCAGCATCTAGAGAAGATTTGAACCCCTCAAAGATTGGCGGGATAGGCCCAAAGAGCTGGGTGAAGGGTTGTGAGAACATTTCTTTTGGTGTCACTTCCTCGCAGTAGGTACCATTATTAAAGTAACCCTGAAAGCATGTCATTAATGTGTGGTAGCTGTGAATCCACATGCCTGCCTTCCAGAGGAAGTTGAAAATCCATGAATTCCTCACCTTATTGACCCATGACACAAACTGTATAACAGCCACTGTAGCCTTAGTTATAGGGCCCATGTTTAGATATGGGGCTGCAAATGGGAGAGAAACAGCTGTGACCACTTGCCATACGAACCGGAATAAGCTAGACCACATGGTGCAACCTAATGAGGTTCCTATATCCAGCACACAAAAACTGCGTTACTCAAGAACTGTTATCCTTCTTCCCCTCGATGCCCTCGTGCCCCACGTTGGGCGCCAAAATCTGTCCTGGTTTGAAGGACAGGTGTCTGTTAAGGAAGGCAGGAGCCTCCCTTGGGATGGGAAACTGTAACCCCTCTCCCTCCGAATTATTATAAATTTGAAATCAAGAGGCTCTCAGGCAAAGATATGGGAATAGGAATAACAGTTCTTTACTACTATCTAAAACAAGGATAACAAATAACAACAACTATAACGTTAACCAACAAACCGAACCAGAAACCTAGTGGCAGCCTGCTCGGCTTCAGGCACCTTTTCTCTTTGATGCAGTTCCAGTCACAGCCTGCAGGGGCGCTCTGGGTGTGGTGATTCTCTGGTGGCTGCAGGGGGCGCTCCGGCGTGAGCTCAGGTAGCACACGGCGAATGGCGACTGCCCGAAGCACGGAGGGATGGAGGAGAGCCCTTGCTCCACAGACTCTCGGGAGGGGGGGGGGGCAGCTGATGTCGGTGCTGCAGCAGGATCCCGGACACAGGGAGCTGGGACGGTAAGGGGTCTCCACGTGCAGGGAAAAACCCCGCTACAATGTAGCGGAGAAAACTCAGAGCGGGCTGGTGGCAGGCAGGTCGGCTCCGGATGGGGCAGAGGGCAGAGACTTACAGCAGACAGACCGGCAGCTCCGCGCTGGCTTCTCAGGGGCCGTGGGTTCAGCAGACAGCAGCTTCGACCGTCTACCTCCGAGGGTCCCGAGCAAGGGAGCGTGACCTCCCTCTGCCCTTGCTTTTCAGTCTCTCCAAATCTCGCGTTACCAGGCTCTGCTTCCATGAGGGGCAATTTTGCCCCACCCTGCCAAGGAGAAAGGCTACAGCCTTGTGCTTTGTTTCTCTTAAGTACCCAGTCATTTGTGTCTTAGCAACCCATGGGAGAAAAATTCCTGAGGAAAAGAACTAGATCCAACCTTCAACAACACAGGTGTAGGTTCCCATGATTTTAGGGAAGACAATCCCCACTCCCATTCTCCAGGCCTACTTCAGCTACCGTGATTTTAGAAACATTTTAACCCTATGCTATCACTGGCTACACAAGTTCTCCAGCATTCCCAAGGGCAAGGGACAGCTCACAGTATCTTCTGTGTCTCGGCTCAAGCTTCTCATCAGACTGCACTTATTTCAGCACCTACTCATCTCCACCCAGGTGCCTTGGCTCACTGGCTGCAGTTAGAACCTCACATCCCCCCCTTTGGACTCTTCCTTCATATATTAAAGGGAATTTTTTTGCTTAATCCCAACCATGGTTCTACAAAAGAATTTTCAGCTTCATTATCGAAGCACTTCTCATGCTCCTCCCTCTCGGTATCGGCTCTGCTTCCTTTACTGACTTAGAGTCTCTATGCTGTATTTCTGTAGGTGTCCTCGCTCTTTCATCTCTCTGTGAAGGGAAGGATGGGTGTCTGGAAGTTTAGTCCGGGCATGGAGAGAGTTAATCTCCCTCTCTCGGGCCTTGCGATGGTCACATGGTCTCTGCCGGGCTGTTTGAAAAGTCTGAGCCAGATAGCAGAAGCACTCAGAGTCTCCGTGGCCTGGCTCTGCAAAGCTAACTGGGCCTGGTGGGGCCGGCCTGGCCTGGGGTGACAGAGCAGGGCCCGCCCCGAACTGGGTGGAGCCGGCCCGGCCCCTGACTGGCCCGGAGCAGGGGGGCGTGGCCCTTTCTAGTGTAGCTGACATGTCGGCCGGGCTGAACTGTCTCTGCCGAGAGCTCAGGCCAGTTCCTCCCTCACGCCCGGCTCCAGCTGCACTGCTGTTCCAAACCTCCCTTCCCCCCTCCTCTCCCTCTGCGGAGGGAGGGCTGGGCAAGGCCCAGTCTTACCGGAGACAGAAGCAGAGGAGCTGCGTCTCTCTGAAGTGCAGGAAGGCCAAGAGGAAGAACCCTAAAGGGTCCTCTGCTTATATATGATTTTTTTTCCTGGAAGGCGGATCAACCTTTAATTGGTTGGCATATACATCCATACCCAAAACTACCTGGTATTGGTTTTCTCTCCCAGGAAGGAAGTTGTATCACTTCCTGCAGCATAGGTCACTTTGTAGATTTTGACTCCTCCTGACTAACCCAGGACGCCCGTCCACCCCCTTACTGGATTCCTTAGAAAGTTTTAGAGCCAGACCCTCTGTGCCAGAGTTAGAGTGGGCAAGGGACCATTGGCACAGCATTCAAAGTATTACAGACCAGATCTCAGCTTTGCAGGCAAAAGCAAAATCTAAGCCTGAGAGGGGAAAAGGGGCAGTGTGCACCATCCTTGCTGCCGCTCTTGCTGCCGCTGTAAAAGAGAGGACTGCCCGACAATGTCAAGAGACGGCAGTGATCGAGTCCCTGAAAGCGCTAGTGCAAACCCTGCAGGTCTGTATCGCAGATGCTTATTCATCTGTGCTTGCAGTAGGGAAATAGAAAACATTGCTTCATAGATCTAAAAGAATGTGTACAGTTACTAATTTTCTCCGCCTCCGAACTAATCCTAAAAATATTCCAAAACCCAAAATCGGGCAAATTGGAAAAGGCTGTGGGCCTGGACAACAATGGCAAATTGATTTTACAGAATTACCCAGAAAAAGGGAGTATCGGTACCTATTGGTGTTAACAGATACCTTTTCAGGATGGCCAGAAGACTTCCCTACTAGAACAGCTAAGGCACGAGAAGTGACCAAAATACTGTTACAAGAAATTATACTACGTTTTGGAATTCCAGCCACAATGTCCTCAGACAGAGGATCACACTTTATTTCAAAAATTGTCCAACAGATCAGTCGCCACCTAGGAATAGACTGGGAATTACATACTCCATATTACCCCCAATCTAGTGGCCAAGTAGAAAAAATGAACCATTTAATTAAACAACAAATTGTAAGATTAGGGCAAGAAGCAAATCTGCCCTGCCCCGAGGCCCTCCCACTAGCACTAGTACGAATTCGAATAAACCCAAGAACTAAAGAGAAATTAAGCCCTTTTGAAATTTTATATGGAAGACCATATATGGTCCAAGAAGGAAATTCACCTATCCAAATAGGAGAGGAAACCCTACATAAATATATGGTAGCTTGTCTTGGTTTGAAAGACAGGTGTCTGCTAAGGAAGGCAGGAGCCTCCCTTGGAATGGGAAGCTGTAACCCCTTTCCCTCCAAATTATTATAAATTTGAAATCAAGAGGCTCTCAGGCAAAGATATGGGAATAGGAATAACAGTTCTTTACTAATATCTAAAACAAAGCTAACAAATAACAACAGCTATGGTGTTAACCAACGAACAGAACCAGAAACTTAGTGGTAGCTTGCTCGGCTTCAGGCACTTTTTCTTTTTGGTGCAGTTTCAGTTACAGTCTGCAGGGGGCGCTCTGGGTGTGGCGATTCTCCGGTGGCTGCAGGGGCGCTCCGGCGTGAGCTCAGGTAGCATACGGCAATGGCGGCTGCCCGAGGCAGAGAGGGATGGAGGAGAGCCTTGGTTCCACAGACCCTCAGAGAGGCGGCTGGTATCTGTGCCACAGCAGGATCTCCAGACACCGCGAGCTGGGACGGCAAGAGGTCCCGGCGTGCAGGGGGAGCCCAGCTACAATGTAGCGAAAAACTCAGAGCGGCATGGCGGGGCAGGGGAGAGACAGGCTGGTGGCAGGCAGCTCCCGATGGGGCAGATAGAAAAGACTCACAGCAGACAGACTGGCAGCTCTGCGCTGGCTTCTCAGGGGCCGTGGGTTCAGCAGACAGCAGCTCCAACCGTCCGGCTCCATGGGCTCCCGAGCAAAAGCGCGACCTCCCCCCCCACCCTTGCTTTTTCAGTCTCCAAAATCTCGCATTGTCAGGCCCTGCTTCCATGAGAGTGATTCTGCCCCACCCTGTCAAGGAGAAAAAAGCCCTAGCCTTGTGCTTTGTTCTCTTAAGTACTCAGCCATTAGTCTCTTAGCAACCCATGGGAGAAAAATTCCTGAGGAAAAAAATATAAATCCAAACTCCAACAGGGCTCTAAACAAACAACTCCAAGGAATTGAAAAATATGGGGCTGGAGCCCAAAACAGGAAATTAGATGGACCAGTACATAATATACAACCTGGAGATTATGTATATGTTGTCTTTTACAGAAAAAGCCCTAGAACCATAGTGGGAAGGACCATTCCAAGTGCTCCTCACAACCTTCACTGCAATCAAGGTCAAAGAACAGAAAACTTGGATCCATCACTCCCAAGTAAAGAAAGCCCCTGAAGGGATTTGGGAAGTGACACCAGGCGACGAAGAACTGAAACTGAAACTAACCTGGAAAAAGGAATAATGGACTCGTAATTAGTATGGACACCATGTATAAAATTAGAATTTCAGTAATTTTTCTTATTGTAGTAGCAAGAGTTAGAACACTACACAAATATAATGGAACTGAAATATATCAATGTCAAGGGAAAGCATATGATCCCCACTCTCGGAAGGCTTTGAACTAAATGCTCAAGGTTACAAATGCAAGTCTGTGGGAAGGAAGGAATGTTTTGGAATGTAACTATGCATTTGTACAGGATGGGTTCCATGAAGCTCATCATCTGCCTATGAGACCTTTCTGATTCGGACCTGAATACTGTGACAAATGTTTAAGTAAGTGCCCTGAGTTTAGACTCAGAATAGGAGGATGTGCACGGAAAGCATATGACATTGATTTTAATGTTACCCAGATATGTACTAAACCTTATAAGGATCAAGTTAAAACAACCTTACACACACCGAGAGAGACTGAGACAACGGTCCAAACACTAAAGGAAAAGCTGTCCTTGACTCCCACGATTATCAAAATTGGACCATATGCTAATAAAAGGACAGGAATTCAGAAACTGTTAATTAACCCAGAATGGTCCTTGAAACAAGTAGAAATGGAGATGCGAGTTAATATATCTGTCATTCGGCCAGAATGTGCTCCATTTCTCAAAAATTCTTTTATGAATTGGAACATGTGGCTTGAAAACCATATGCCCTATAATTTTAAAACAAAAAGAGACCTTACTGGATTATTAGGAACAGGGTTAGGAGTCTTAAATACAATAGACTCAGAAGTGTTAATGAACAAATTAGCTACAGTAGGAAGTGATTTAGTCAAACTGCAACAACCATTTCAATCTTCTTTACTGGCCTTAGGTAATAGTCATTGGAAACTATCCAAAGTGTTACCAGATTGGGAAAATGTAGAAGAACAAGACCATAAAATAATGACCGATGCTTTAGGTATAACTAATAAGAGTGTTTCTTTAGCTCTAGGATGTATTCAAACACAATTATGGGCACAATGAGTAGCTGCTGCAATTATTAGAGAAGGTGAAAAAGGAACCTTCCCTGCAGAAATCCGTAAAATTGTTTGGGATAGTGCCTCTGAAATTGAGAGAAAACTCCAGTCTTGGTGGGTTTTAGTCAATTTTTTCTTATGATCCACTAATAAATACAGTAACAGCTTCTGTGTTAACTATTCACAATGCATCAATTAGCCTGATACACACAATAATTACCTTAGGATTGAATAATGAAAAAGCTGTACTGTACCCCACTGAGCACAGGACATGGGCACGAGAAATTGGAGGACGATGGCAAATCATTAACCTAGAAGCCTGCTCTGTAAAAAAACAGTTAGGATATATATGTGAAGGGGTTTTAGGAGAAGACAAAGACATCTGTCTAGACACAGATCAAAACATCTGTCACTCTGAAGTACCTGCAATTAACCAGACAACTCAATTAGTGTACACTGGACAAGGCTGTGTTTGCCTTAGAACAACATGTCCCACCATAATGATAGACAACCTAATTGTAAATAAAACCCAATCAAATTTATGCATTTGCAATTTTACAAAAATTAAAGGATGTGACTTTTCCTATCAGGCACCTATAATATCACATCAGTATATAAAGACAAATTTAAAAACTGTACAAGAAATTCTGCCTGTGCCTATAGGAATGAATTTAACCCTGATTACTCAACTACTAAAACATCCTGAAGTAAAAGAGATACTAAAAGGAGTTAAAGATGCTGGAAAGAAAACTCTGATCACAATACATCATGACACAGAGACAATCAAAACAGTTTTTAAACTATTTGAAGGATATTTGTCCCATCATTGGTGGGATGCACTCTTTGGATGGTCACCAACAGTAACAGGTATACTTAATGCCTTGATCCATCCTATCATTGTATTACTCATTTTAGTGAACATTAGCTTGACTCTATCCATTGCAATATTTGTTTGGAATTTGAGAATGTTACAACGAATTGCAGCTTTAAAGTCACTCTCAAAAGTATATTGCTTAGTCCTAAAAGAAGCTGACCGAACAACATGGATAGATGAAGAAAAATCTGTATATTGAGTAAAAGAATTTACTCAGCATAAAGAGAAGTGGGGAATGCAGCACAGAGTTTTAAAAATTAGAATTATAGACAAGAAGTTAGTAAAAATCAGACTCAATAAATAGACCCAGCTAGGCTTAATTTAAAGAAAATAGAGTTAGTAAGTAGACTCAGCTGAAGTTAATTAAAAGAATCAATGATTAACTAGAGAACTAAGTTGAAATAGGCTTGGAATGTAACTGAACAATTATCTGTCATTTAGATGCTTATTCAGCTGTGCTTGCAATAGGGAAATAGAAAACACTGCTTCATAGATCTAAAAGAATGTGTACAGTTACTAATTTTCTTACTGAAGAGAAATATGAGAGAAGACCAAAAGTTCCCTTAGAAGCAATTTGTATTGTCAAAAACCAAAGGGTGAGAAAATTCAAACAGAGGGAGAGGAGTTTTACTTCATCATTCGAGCCCTCCTCTTAAATTATTCGACCACTGACCCAAATTAAAAGACAAACCACGCATGCTTAATTAGTGTCCTAGTTTAGGGCAAATGTTAGGAGGAAACCTCCAAGGGGGTCTCCTCTAGACAAGCTAATTTCAGCCACCCCTCCCCCAAACCGGTTCGGGAAAAGATTTCCTTAGAGAAAAAGTGGAAAAAACTGTTTATTTAATAAGCAGAATATTCACAAGTATGGAAACAAAAATTGAATGATATAAAACAATGAAACCTCTCCTTTCTCTGAAGAGATGGTGGATCCAGAGAGTCCTTCTGTGGGTGTGGCTGTGTCAGCCTCAGTCCCTCCAGAGGCTGGGGCTGAAGGCCAGGCCCGGCTGCAGAGTGGGGGGGGGGAGGGGGGCCCAGGGGATTGTCCTAATGTTTTGGACCACAGAGATGCTGACCAGTCCCAGAAGAAAGAAACCAGTAAAAGAAATAAAGTCTCTCTCTCTCTGCAAAAGCCGAGAGATCTCCGAGAGCACTCTGCTGTGAACTCTGAGAGCACACAGAGAGCTTATCTCTATTTTTTCTGTCTCCGCTTCGAGCGCAGTCTCTGAAGGAATTTCTGGGGAAGTAAGGTGTAACTCCTGTAGACAAACTGTGTGCGTTTTCTCTCCCCCCTTCACTCTCTTCACTCTCTCTCTCTCTCTGGGCCTAACTTAAAGCTACAGAACTTAATACCCGGCATAAGCAGGACAGACGATTGGGGATACAAGCATCATACAGTCAACCCAGGACAATTAGTATTCACCTAATTACCATACGAAGTGGGGAAATGGGAGGTACCAATATGATGAATGTATCCTTATATTTTGAATATTCAAGACTTTTGTAAATATATAGCTCTTGTATTGCTTTGTGCTTTTGCGCTGCGTATTAGGGAGCTATCCCACGCAGTTGCCCGGCGCTGAAATAAACATACACTTTTTAACAGCCCTGCTAGAGACTCTTTGTCCATCTCGAGTTGGGTATCGATACTAGATCGATACTCATATTTTGGTAATTCAAGGGTTACTAGGGGCCGGGCATTTTCCTCACCACTGGAGACCACAGGGCACCGTGGTCTTTGACCCAGAGGGCTGCTTATTGGGCTGGTGGTCTAGATCCCTTAGAGAGAGATGATCCCCTCACCATAGAAGGAACCACAGACCAGCTGCTAGAAAGCATTCATAAGGCTGCTTGCCTACAAATGATGGACAATTCCAAGGTAGTCCCCTTCCAGAAATCACCCAGGATGCTCTCAGTAAATGCTGAGAAAATTACTCCCCTAATTTGAAGACTTCCCAACTCTCTAAAATTATTTGGTATTCAGTTGCAAAGAATGTTAGAGGCTTTAACCCCCTTAAAGAGAGTCATTGCTGCTCTGAGAGGCACCACCTCCTCCTCTACAGGGGTTATCCTGGCCCGAGAAGGTAAAACATGGACCTGGGGAGATGTTGCCTGAGAATTAATCAATTTTAGTAAAAAATATGGTCCTGTAATAACAGCAATAAACCAACCAGAGACTCATAGAGTGAGACATACCTTGCATAGCCCCAGATTGTCATCCAAGATGCCTCCCTGCTCCGATCTAGGTGGGAGGGAGCGCCCACTGACAAGACAAGCTTTATGGGCACAGGGGTGGTGGAAGGGAATCCCAAAAAGGGTGATGGACGGTCTTCCCACAAACAAATTGGAAGAGGTGGTGACTGTATGGCCAGACAACACGTCCAAAAAAAACAGGCATAGGGAAGTGTAATGAAAGTCCTAGCACACCCCTGTCTAATCAATCCAGGTGGGGAAGAAGATGTGCTAATGAAAATAAAGCAGATAAACTAAAAGCCCCGTTGCCTTTTGATAGGTGGGAGAATGGAGGTTGGGTTAGAAAATGTAAAGTCCAATAAACAATCTTGCGGTAGACTAGGGAATTGTATTACTTAAAGTATGGCACCTCCTGAAAAGACCACTTCAGTGGTGCAGTGTATTTATTAATTAGCCAGAAAAAATTTGACTTGAGCTCACATACTAATTTGATCTTTCATAATTTTATCAGCTTGAGAAGATTACTAAAATAATGATAGAAACCCAGATGTTGTGGATAAAATGTTTACCTCTAGCTCTGCTAAGAGTTAGAACACAACCCCAAGCTGATCTGGGGGTCTCCCCTTACAAAATGATGTTTGGGTTGCCCTTCTTAACAGCAAAGCATGAGCTCGCCATGTATGAGGAAGGGGAGGCTAGTGTCAAAAAGTATATCATCACCATTGCAAAGACTCTGGAAGAAAGGATTAATTCCCCAAGAAAGGATTAATACCCCCTTGGACCTTAAAATCCACAATATCCACCCAGGAGAATGGGTATTAATAAAGACTTGGAAAGAACAACCTTTAACCCCTCAGTGGGAAGGTCCCTTTCAGATGCTGTTGACTACAGAAGCTGCAATCTGGACTAGGGAGGATGGACCCATGCAAGCCATGTTAAAGGACAGGTGGAAGAACCAAAAGAGTGGACATTGACCAGCCATTCAGGAGATGCAAAATTAATTCTTAAGAAAAGACTTAAGTAATTACAAGACTTGTAGACTCTTAAGCCTTCATTAATTTCTTTTCAAAGTTGGTAATAAAGTATTCTTAGGATTAGTATACATACACTTTTGGGAAACATCTGGCCCCAAACTACACACTCATCTCTTAACCCTTTTGGTAAATTAAATTATCAGCAAATTACCTCAATTTGGATTGTGACACAGGTTGGAAGAGTACTACACCTGGTGAAAAGGAGGGGGACCCAGAGATTAATTTGGCAGGAAAATATAACAGAGGGCAAGACCGGGTTGGGTATCGCTCTTGTCACAAAATAACACTCTTACTCTACTGTAGGTGGCAACCCTACAGGTATAGAGGGTGGGAGAGTACCTCGTACCAGACCTCTGTTAATCATATAAAAATCTGCCACAAGTGCTATCAGTCCCCCCATTTGGAGATGACCCAGGGACATCTCTTTAGAATACACTTACATCGACGGTCGTTGCTATGACCCAACCAAATCAGAGACCTGCAGTGAAGGTAAGAGGTATAATTAAATTGCTGAAAGCTTAAGAACTCACACACAGCTGTTAAGAGGGGAGTGTCCAAACAAAGAAAATCAGACTTAATAGGGGTGAGAAAATAATAGTCAAAAGAGATTGCCAAATAACTGATTCTGCCCAAGAGGCTAAATTAATTTATAAAAGATATGAGCATATAAAGGGAATTGAAAATTACTATGAAAGCCAAATGGTATAAAAAAGAGGAGAGATTTGTTATAAATACAGTTAATAAAGTTTGCTTTTGTAGATGATTAAGAGGTTATGATGGTTGTAGTACTTGTTTAATGTTAATTGTTAATTGGTGGTGATGTTCTCGAAAGTTTTTGTTAAGGGGGGGAGAGTGGGTGTCAACATTCACATTTATAATTTTAGCCATTCAAGTTGCCTTCTTTTGTAATGCTATGCAGTTTGATATTATTATAATGTAAGTTGATTTTTTATGTATATAGGAGAACTAGGTATCTTAGTTATAAGTACCTATCCATTGTTGTTTTCATGTGTTCTTTTGGTGTTTAAAATTCTGAGAGATATTTGATGATTGGCACATGTTTTTCAGACAAAATGCAGAATAATTCTTAAAGTTCAGTTCTCATCACCAGACTTCAGTGGCTGCATTTTCACTGAAACAACTTTGTTTCAGGTAGGTGGCATCTGTCGTTGATCATAAATACTGATTTCTTGGACTACCGTAGTTTGATTCATCTCGAACTGAAGACAATACTAGTGTATTTGCCTAAAGGTTCACTTCATTGCAGCAATTTTTTTGGTCATCAAGTAACTTAAGAACAGCTTTAAAGTAGCTTCTGAATAAGTTCCCAGCTGAAATGATTGACAGGGAGGAAGCAAAACACTAAAGCTTGTCAAAATTGATGTGTGCACAATGCAAAGATTATTAGATTTGTGCTTACACAAACATTTAAGTCAAACCAGGAAACTGTTGCTTCTGTAATGGTTTATTAAGAAGACTTGTGTGGTCTAAGCATATTTTTGTGGGATTAGAAGTTGTAATTTCTTCATCTTGTGTGACAAAATAAAACATAACCAAAACTAGAAATTTCTACTTCATGTGAAATTCAGCCACCTGTAGGAAATCTATTGTGTTTATTGTTTTTCCCTTAACAAATGAATCATTTGCACTTTAAGGCTATATGAGAGATTTTTGTTAGTGTCCTCACCCAAATTGCTGATTATTAGTGTGTACTGATCATGAATTTGGAATGGAGGTTGGTATCCATTTCTCTGAATGTAATTCCTATCTTGCAGCACTTGGTGTGAACTCCCATTCAAATGAATGTACAAGTTGTCTAGACTAGTAAAAGAGCTTTACATTATTTGTTTCTACAGTCTAACAAACTAGTTATTTTATATGTGTTTCTTTTCAAGTATATCTATGTTTCTTTTTAAGTAATAATGTAAATGATGTGTTTTGAAGTGAGATTAAGGGTAAGCTATGTAAAGTTTTCCATAAAATATGTGTAGGAAGGTATCACAGGGACACAGATAATTTTACTTTTTCTTCCATTTTAGATGACTCACATAGTGTACACCTACCTGAACTTTCTGTATTGTAATTTTCTGAACTCCTAATTTCCTGTTCTTAATATTTGCCATCTTTTTCTGTGAAAGATGTACCATAACATGTACCCATCCATCACGCAAGGTAAACTGGGATAATGTTTTGGGGCAAGGAGAACAAACTGCTTAAAGCAGTCTGAAGAGACACTGTTACTGAAACAGTATTAGATTAAAACTTTCCCCAGGTATTTGTCCCTGAAATTGATTCATGGCTATTAATTGCCAGTGGATTGTTGGCCTCTGCTGTGATTTGTATGTATTTCTAAGAGAAATGTAAAGAATTTCCACAGCCCATTTTTGGAGTAGAATGTACATAACAAAATGTTGTCTAAATATTTTATATTGTAATTTAATTTCACACTCAGATTCAGGGAACTAGCAATCTCTGCTAAGTGTGAAGTACCTAAGGAGGACTAGGAAAGCACAGTATCCTGCATAAAAGAAAATTGGCCTAAGGGGCAGCAGGACACTTGGTGCCATTAACATAAGAGTGATGCAAATTCCCAAGGGCCCCGGAGGCTTATGTGGCTTCCCTGTCTAAAACACCCCCACTTAGTGTGTTGAGTGTTCTATTAAGTGGTATTGCTCTTCAACAAAGAGGCATTCCCACTGTCTGAACTGCTGAAAGCATAAAGAGCAAAAGAACCAAGCAGATGCTATGGTAGAAAAAATTTTGTGTGGGTGGGAATTACTGATATCTGAAATATGGGAAATTCCCGAAGAAAGGTGGGAGCAAGAATTACGCTCATGTGCAGTGCAGCTTGCGAGTAAATGGAACAAACAGTGTAAAGAGGGCAAGACCAGGTTGGTCCCTGCACCCGCCTTAGACATGGTCCGGCCATGAGTGGCAACCTCAGAGGGCAAGAGACGAGGGGGTGCATGCCATACCGGGCCTCTGATTATGACCGTGGCATCATAATTATCGCATGTATTTTTGCATGGGTAACCCCTAGCAACGCAAGGCTAGCAAATCCCTGCACCAAGCGCAATCCCCTCATATGATGGAGGCGATGGAGCAGTCGTACCTCTCATCTGGCCTGGCACATGACAATGAATAACAAATGCCATTATGAAACATCCTTAGAAACTTGTAATCATGGGAAACTCTCACTATGGGTAACTAAATTGAAACCTTCAGAAGGACACCAAGTTGGATTACTGTGTCCGAAGGGACAGTATGTTTGTTTCATTAAAGCAGGAACGCGAGACATTTCAGACAGTGGGGGTGCACAGGACAAAATTAAAAGGGAACTGATAACAGTCAGGCTATACTTGATATTGGTGCAAACTTGCTCATATACCAGGTCAAAGATGGGAAACAACACTAGAAGCTGGTTGGTGGGATAACTTCTTAGGGATCACATGGTGGAAGAAACTGGTTTTTTTTCTTTTGTGTGCAATTGCTGGGTTGGTATTGCTTCCTTGTTTAATCCCCTGTTTTATCAGACTAATCACAAGTGTCGTTCAAAGTATGCAGGTAATCCTTATGCCTTTAAATTCAGAAGAAGCCGCTTCGGGAACAGCACAAAGGATAATGAGACTGAAGAAACAAAACAATCCCGAAGACTCCGTCGAAGAAGCCTGACTGATATATTTAAGAAGAAAGAAAAGAAAGTTGTTGTGCAGTTGTAATTGCAGCCAGACAAAAACGTGGTAAGGATATATGAGAGGAGCAACTCTATAGACACCAAGGTCAGTGGAGAAGGAGGGGGAGGAGGTGCTCCAGGCTTCCACTGGGATTCCTCTGCAGCCCGTGGTGAAGACCATGGTGAAGCAACTGTGCCCCTGCAGCCCATGGAGATCCACAGGGATGCAGAGATCCACCTGTGGCCCGTGGAGGAGCCCCACACCAGAGCAGGTGGATACCTGAACATATGCTGTGATCCTGAGGGGAAGGCCCATGGAGAGAGGGGCCCTTGATGGAGCAGTCTGTCCTTGAAGGACTGCACCCCGTGGAAGAGTGGCCCATGCTGCAGCCATTTGGGGAGGACTGTCACTCGTGAAATGGACTCACCTTGGAGAAGTTTTCGGAGAACTGTCTCCCATGGGCGGGACCCTACAGTACAGCAAGGGAACAACTCCTCTCCCTGAGCAAAAGGGAGAAACCACTGGTGATGAACTGAATAGAACTCCCATTCCCTGTCTCCTTACGCTGTTGGGGTTGGAGGTAGAGCTAGGAAGGGGAGGAGGGGGAAGTGTTTTTAAGATTTATTTTACTTCTCATTATTCTGCTCTGATTTTGTTAGCAATAAATTAAATTAATATTTCTAATTTGAGTCTGTTTTTCCCATTATGGTATTTGGTGTGTGATCTCTCCTGGTCCTTGTCTCAACCCATGAACCCTTTGTTATATTTTCTCTCCCCTGTACAGCTGTGGAGGAGAGTGAGTGAGCAGCTTTGGTGGGTGCCTGGCATCCAGCCAGTGTCAACTGATGCCTTTTTCTGGTCTTAGGAAATAAAGGCTCAGACACGGTTAGAGGGTTGGGGGTTGTTTACCTCGGTATTTTAATAGGATCCCATTCGATGGCTTCTGCCGTCCAGGTAGAACATGCTGCAAAAGCCCCGTCCCTCCAATTGAGTATACAATTAAAGACTCTACACATTAGCATATCTACCAGGAGGGCCCAATAAGGGGCCTGGGTAGCCTAACTTCTAGTTTACAAAATCTGTCCTACTAGGAGACCTTGAGGGCTCATGAAAACAGGGTGTTTGGTCTTCTAACTCTACGTGGCTTCAGGGGTGTTTAGTCTACTGACCAGCTAAACACCATGAAACCAGGCTAAACTATCACCTAAAGCATCACAAGTATGCATGCTAATACTTGTGAATATAGGGAACAGTGTAATTGGGTCTGACTGGGGTAAAGCTCACAGGCCTTACACTGCTGTACTTTGCTTTGGTAGCTGGTGTTGATAACAGACCAGTGTTTTGGCTACTGCCAAGCAGTGCTGTCCCTCTGACATTCCTTCCCACACCAAAGGGGATGGGGGTGGGCAAGATCCTGGGAGGGGACACAAGCAGGCCAGCTGACCCCAGTCAGCCAAAGGGATATTCCATACCATATGCCATCAGCTCAGACATATAAGGGAAGGAAGAGAGGAGGAGGAGGAGGAGGCACTCAGGGCTGGCCCATGTTTGCCTCCTCGAACAACCACCACGCGTGCTGTAGCCCTGCTTCCCAGAAAGTGTCCGGACATCGCTGCTGATGGGAAGTAGAGATTGATTGTTTTCCCTTCTTGCTCTTGCGCGCACAACTTTCAACTTGCTTGTTCTATTTTTTTTTTTCCTCCCGCTGTAATAAAACTGCCTTTACTCACCCTGATAGTCTTTTTCAATATTATCCTCTCCCCTCTCCCAGCGGGAGGGGGAGTGATAGAATGACTGAGTGGGCACCTGGCCCCTGGCCGGGGTGAACCCATGACAGAAGTATTCAGAAGAAAAGCAGAAAAATCCTTTAGGCATCATTTCCCTCCTTTTAGAGACTAACAAGGTTCTACTTTGTCTAGTCTCTACTCTGCCTCACTCTATTCTACATTACCCACAGTATCGGTTTACACAACCGGCCGACATGCAGGCTACTACACAGATGATAACTACAATTACAGCTACTATAAATGTTTCTCTTATCCAGGCCCAGTTTGGTAACCATGAGGTAAGGGTGTCAAAGATCTGGTCAAATTTTAAGGTGTCAATTTTGGAAGCTTAAAATGCCAATCAACGGTCAGTGACCATCCCCATCTAGAGGTGGCAACCGGATACAGAACCAGCAATTGTTCTTATTAAGAACTTTTGACACATTTTGGATTACAGCCTTGTGTAAATCATGGGACAAACCCTGAATCATAGTTACCATTTGGGCAGATAACAGACATGTAAAGAACAGTTTAAATCACATCCTTCTAATCTGTATCAGTCTTTGCTTTCTTGATTGTCTCGGGAGCCAAAGCCTTCTTCACTCTGGAGTAGTGGATCCACTGTCCCTTGCCAGCAACTTTGACTGCAGTGAGGGTGGTCAGCAAAACTTGGAACGGTCCCTTCCACTTGGCTTGCAAGGGGTCACCGTCCCACCACTTGATGTAGACCCAATCTCCGGGCTGGAACTGATGAGCAGGTATGTCCAGTCCTATTGGCCTGGACAACACGACAAATCTCTGGAGCTTCTGCAAAGTGGAACTCAAAGCCATTAAGTACTTCTGCAAATCAGCGTTACCTTTCACATGAATCTCTCCTGGGATATGTGGAGCTTGATAAGGCCTGCCATATAATATTTCATAGGGACTTATATTGTCCCTTCGCCTTGGCTGTATGCGAGTTCTCAGCAAGGCTATTGGCAGGGCTTGGACCCAGGTCATGGATGTCTCTTGACAGATTTTACAAATCTGGGTTTTGAGGGTTCCATTCATACGCTCAACTTTGCCACTTGCCTGGGGCCTGTATGGTGTGTGCAGGTCCCAGGCAATTCCCAGAACCCTGCTGACTTCCCCAACTACCGTTGCAACAAAGTGAGTTCCCCTGTCAGATGACATTCCTAGAGGAACCCTGAATCTTGGAATTATATGATTCAGCAAGGCTTTCACTACTTCTCTTGCTGTGTTGGTGTGACAGGGGTAAGCTTCGGGCCATCCACTGAAGGTGTCAACCAGTACCAGTATATACTTACATCCCTCTTTGCGTGGCATCTCAGCAAAATCGATCTGCCAATAATCTCCCGGGAGATCTCCTGTTTTTGTCACCCCTAACACAACCCGTTTGCTTGTGTCAGGGTTGTTTTTACAACAGATATTGCACTTGCTGGTTATAGATTGTACGATATCCGTCATCCCTCTCCCTATTACCACCTTTCTAAGATGTTTTAAAAGATTTTCTCTTCCCAAATGAGTACTTTCATGCTCTCGCTGGGCTATTTCTTGAAGGAGGAAGGGTGGAACTACAACCTGTCCCATTGAGGTAACGGCCCACCCCCCTTCTTTGATCTCAGCCTTAAGGTGCTTGATTAATTTGTGATACCCCTGATCGTATTTTGGAGTAAACTCTGACAAATCTATTTCTTTCTGTGGTATCACTGCAAAAATGCCTTTTTCTGCAACCCCTCTTGCTGCTTCATCAGCGAAGCGATTTCCCAGTTCAGGGGCTTTCTTCCCTCTTTGATGGCCTTTGCAATGCATGATGGCTACTTCTGTTGGCTTCCAAATACTCTGCAGAAGTGCAAGAATCTGTTCAGCATGCTTAATCTCATTACCTTGTGCAGTCAGCAGGCCACGTTCCTTCCAGATGGCTCCGTGGGCATGAACAACACTGAAGGCATATTTGGAATCAGTCCAGATGTTTACATTCTTCCCCTCACTCAGCTCTAGAGCTCTTGTTAGTGCAATGAGTTCGGCTTTCTGTGATGATACATCTGGAGGCAAGGCTTTTGCCTCTATGATTTTATCTGTGGTGGTTACAGCGTAGCCTGTCATTCTCTTACCATTTCTCATGAAGATGCTTCCATCGGTATACAGCTCCCAGTCTGGGCTCTTCAGGGGAATGTCCTTCAGGTCTGGTCTGCTAGAATAAGTCTCCTCTGTTGTCTGTAGACAATCATGTTCAGGCATGCTGTCAAGTAATGTGGATGACAAAAACATTGCAGGGTTTACCTCAGATGTTGTTTTCAGAGTAACATCATCCTGTTCCAGCAACACAGACTGATACTTCAGCATTCTGCTAGGGGATAGCCAGTGATTCCCCTTCTGTTCCAGCACAGTTATTACTGCATGGGGTACATACACGACAATGTGCTGTCCAAGGGTGAATTTACGGGCCTCCTGTATTAGGAGGACAGTTGCTGCCACAGCTTTCAGGCATCCAGGCCACCCTTGACTAACATCGTCTAGCTGTTTTGAAAAGTAGGCTACAGCTCTTCGCTGGTCCCCAAGGTGCTGTGCTAGTACCCCCAGAGCAGCATTCAGTCGCTCATATGTAAAGAGTTCAAAAGGCTTAGCCAAATCTGGCAGCCCTAAGACTGGGGCAGACATTAGGGAACGTTTCAACTGTTTGAAGGCAGCTCTTGCACTTTCTGTCCACATGATTGTTCCCTTTTCGGCTGCCTTAAGGACCTCATACAGAGGTTTTACCAGCAGTCCATAGTTTGATATCCATAGGTGACACTAACCTACCATTCCCAGGAAGGCTTGCATTTCTCTCACAGTGTGGGGCTCTGGAAGGCGACAGATAGCTTCCTTCCGTTCTTTGCTGAGTTGTCGGTGTCCACAGAAAATTTCCAGCCCCAGGTAAACTACCGTTTCCCTGGCAATCTGGGCCTTCTCTCTCGAGACCCGATAACCACTCTCGCCCAAAAAGTTCAACAGACTTACGGTTAGCTGGATACACTCATCTCGCATTCTGGTTGCTACTAGGATGTCATCAACATACTGAAGAACAACTCCTCCTGGCTCCTGTTTCTTCCAGTCTTCCAGTTCTTTTGCCAGCTGGTTTCCAAATAGGGTTGCACTATTCTTATAGCCTTGAACCAAGACTGTCCAGGTGAGCTGGGTCTTCCTTCCTGTTTCAGGGTTTTCCCACTCAAAGGCAAAAATTTCTTGGCTGTCCTTATGCACAGGAATGCAGAAAAAGGCATCTTTAAGATCTAAAACATTGAACCACCCTAATTCGTCTGTTAGTGTAGTCAAAAGTGTGTAAGGATTGGCTACAACTGGATATATGTCTTCTGTTATTTTGTTAATCTCCCTTAGATCCTGCACTAATCGATAACTCTTACCATCTGCTTTCTTCACTGGTATAATTGGGGTGTTATACTTGGATTCACATTCCACTAGCAACCCAAATTTGAAAAACTTCTCAATTATGGGTGCTAGTCCTTTGCGACCTGCTAATTTCAGAGGGTATTGTTTTTGCCTTACCGGTGTAGCTCCTGCTTTGAGTGTAATACTTACAGGTTCAGCTCTTTTGGATCTCCCAGGGATATAATTGGCTCATACTATAGAACTGACAGCATCTTCTATTTCTTTGGGAATTTCTCCATGTCATTCCTGTATAAGAATAGCTGCTGCTTCTATGAATTTAGATTCAGGAATTATGACTTTGACCCCCCCGTCTCTGGAGAATTTAATTTCTGCCTCTAATTTCTCTAATAAATCTCTGCCCAATAATGGCATTGGTGAATTTGGCATATACAGGAACTGGTGTGTCACCCAGTGTTTTCCCAATTTGAATTTTAAAGGTTGGAAGAAAGGCCGTGTTTCACTTACCCCGGTGGCTCCTATGACATCCACAGTCTCTTGGCTCAGTTTACCTTTTAAAGTATTTAATACAGAATAGGTCGCCCCGGTGTCCACTAGAAATTCAACATCCTCATTTCCCAGCTTAACTATAACTGAAGGCTCCGCTGGGGGTGATGCCCTTGGTTGCCGTCTATCATAATCCACAGCCAGTTCCGGAGCTGGGGGTGTCTTTTTCGTTTGTGCTGGACACTCATTTTTCCAGTGTCCCTTCTGCTTGCAAATGGCACATTGGTCCTCAGCTAGAGGACAACGAGGTCCCCTCTTTGGTGAGTTGGATGATGTCCTGGGTTAGGCCAGAGGGGTCAAAATCTAGGAAGTGATCTGTGCTGCAGGAATGCAGGAAGGAATACAACTTCCTTCCTGCGAGAGAGAGAGCCAATAATCAGGTAGTTTTAAGAATTGATAGGTAGGTAAACCAATTAAAAAGTTAGTCCGCCTTCAAAGAAAAAACCATATATAAGCAGAGACTTTCTGACGCTCTTCCTCTTTGGACCTGCTGCTGCTGTGTAGAGAGGAGCAGCTCCTGCTTCTCTCGCTGGTGAGGCCCCCCCCCCCTCCCTTCCAAAGGAGGGATGGGGGGGGGGGAAGGGAGGTTTTACGGCAGCCGTGCCGCTGCAGCCAGGCAGGCATGGGGGAGGAAACGATTGGAATTTTCAGCAGATCCAGCTCAGCCGGTGTGTCAGCTACACAAGAGGGAGAGCCGGGCCAGGCAAGGACCGGGCCGGACTCCATCCAGCTCGGGCCAGGCCCTGCCCTGTCACCCCGGGCCCAGATGGCCCCACCAGGCCGAGCCAGCTTGGCAGAGCCAGGCAGAGACTTTTGAGAGCGTCTGGCATCCAGCTCGGACCTGTTCAAGCAGCCCGGCAAAGAGCACGTGATCTTCACACTGCCGGAGAGAGAGAGAGAGACAGAGATTAACTCCCTCCATGCCTGGACTAAACTCACAGACACCAATCCTTCCTCGCAGAGAGAAGAACGAGTGAACGAGTGAAGACATCTACATAGTGCAGCGCAGAGACTTTACAGTCAGTGAGGAAAGCAGAACTGATACCTAGAGGGAGGTGCATGAGAAGTTGCTTCAAGAGTGAAGCTGAAAACTCTTTTGGAGAACCATGGTTGGGGACTGAGCTAATAAATTCTCTGTAATATATGAAGATATAGTCCAAAAGGGGATGTGAGGTTCTTATTGCAGCCAATGAACTGAAATACCTAAGTACAGACAAGTAAGTGTTGAAAAAGTACAGCCTGATGAGAAACTGGAACCAAGAGAGAGGAGAGGCTGTGACCCAGAGCCCTGGTCCCGGGGAGAATGCTAGAGAACCTGAGTTGTCAGGAGAACCTGTGCTGCTAAGCACAGAAGAAAGGATTTTTCTTTGTTGCTGCAATTGAACTAAGCATCCATAAAACAAGTACCCTGTAGACTGTTCATAACCCACCATAGTGGCTGTGGGAAGGCTACTGGTGTGGGAGAAATCCACCATTAAGTTGGACTTTGCTCCGGGCGGCGGCTAATGGTGAGGCAGAAGACCCATAAAAACTGTATTTTTCTTACAGAAGATCCATAGTGTAAGCAAAAGAAACTTCTCTCCCTAAATGAACTGGAACAAGAGCTGTTTCTGAGGTGGTAAACTGACTAGAGGTCAAAGTGTTGTCTTTTGTATGTTGTCAGGGAGAATGAAATGGAGAGTGGAGAAAGAGGGGTAGTCTGGGGAGTTTGTTCTGGTTTTTTCTTGAGTTTTTTTTTTTCTTTTTTCCCTTTGTCTTAGATATATTAATAAAACTTCTTTGTACTTTTTAAAGTTTGAGCCTGCTTTGCCTACTCCTAATCCTTGTCTCACAACAAGCAATCAAGTAAATTTAAGTAAGTGTGCTGGCATTTAGCCACAAACCTGAATAGGCGAACTAAAACCACGACAGATGACTTTCCCGCATTGTTGTTTTTCTTATGGTGGGGCTTATTCTGTTTGTCCTTATCTACTGAATCCCTGTTCTGATATACTTGCCAGGCTGTTTTCAACATCTCACTTATATCCATTTGTCCTGGGTTAGGCCAGAGGGGTCAAAATCTAGGAAGTGATCTGTGCTGCAGGAAGGAATACAACTTCCTTCCTGGGAGAGAGAGCCAATAATCAGGTAGTTTTAAGGATTGATAGGTAGGTAAACTAATTAAAAAGTTTTTCCCTTTCGAGGAAAAAACCATATATAAGCAGAGACTCTCTGAAGCTCTTCCTCTTTGGACCTGCTGCTGCTGTGTAGAGAGGAGCAGCTCCTGCTTCTCTCGCTGGTAAGGCCCCCCCACCTCCTTCTGAAGGAGGGATGGGGGGGGGGAAGGGAGGTTTTACGGCAGCCGTGCCGCTGCAGCCGGGCAGGCATGGGGGAGGAACGGCTGGAATCTTCAGCAGATCCAGCTCAGCCGGTGTGCCAGCTACATGAGAGGGAGAGCTAGGCCCCTGCTCCGGGCCAGGCAAGGACCAGGCCGGACTCCATCCAGCTCAGGCCAGGCCCTGCCCTGTCACCCCGGGCCCAGATGGCTTTACTAGGCTGAGCCAGCTTGGCAGAGCCAAGCAGAGAGACTCTTGAGAGCGTCTAGCATCCAGCTTGGACCTGTTCAAGCAGCCCGGCAAAGAGCACGTGATCCTCACACTGCCGGAGAGAGAGAGACAGAGATTAACTCTCTCCATGCCTGGACTAAACTCACAGACACCCATCCTTCCTCGCAGAGAGAGGAACGAGTGAGGACACCTACATAGTGCAGCGCAGAGACTTTACAGTCAGTGAGGAAAACAGAACTGATACTCACAAGGGGGTGCATGAGAAGTTGCTTCAAGAGTGAAGCTGAAAACTCTTTTGGAAAACCATGGTTGGGGACTGAGCTAATAAATTCTCTGTAATATATGAAGATATAGTCCAAAGGGAGATGTGAGGTTCTTATTGCAGCCAATGAACTGAAATACCTAAGTACAGACAAGTAAGTGTTGAAAAAGTACAGCCTGATGAGAAACTAGAACCAAGAGAGAAGAGAGGCTGTGACCCAGAGCCCTGGTCCCGGGGAGAATGCTAGAGAACCTGAGTTGTCAGGAGAACCTGTGTTGCTAAGCACAGAAGAAGGGATTTTCTTTGTTGCTGCAATTGAACTGGCATCCTTAAAACAGGTACCCTGTGGACTGTTCATAACCCACCATAGTGGCTGTGGGAAGGCTACTGGTATGGGAGGGATCCACCATTAAGCTGGACTTTGCTCCGGGCGGTGGCTAATGGTGAGGCAGAAGACCCATAAAAACTGTATTTCTCATACAGAAAATCCATGGTGTAAGCAAAAGAAACTTCTCTCCCTAAGTGAACTGGAACAAGAGCTGTTTCTGAGGTGGTAAACTGACTGGGGGTCGAAGTGTTGTCTTTTGTATGTTGTCAGGGAGAAAGAAATGGAGAGGTGGGGGAAGGAGGGGTGGTCTAAGGAGTTTGTTCTAGTTTTTCTTGCGTTTTTTTTTCTTTTTCCTTTTGTCTTAGGTATATTAATAAAACTTCTTTGTACTTTATAAAGTTTGAGCCTGCTTTGCCTACTCCTAATGCTCATCTCGCAACAAGCAATCAAGTAAATTTAGCTAAGTGTGCTGGCATTTAGCCACAAACCTGAATAGGCAAACTGAAACCACTACAGTTATATATATATATATATATATATATATATATATATATGTGTTGTCTAAACACAAATGCCTTGAATTCAACTTGGGAAATAAATGAGGGGACAAATAGCTTTCCACACCCATAAACCCTTGTTGCATCAAAGTACTTGCTGTCACAGGGTTTTTACAGGGTTTTTCAGAAGGGAAAAAAATAAGGCAGATGCTTGCCTTGGGTTAAACAGTAACCCAATGATCAGAGCAGATAACATGATGCTTCCCTATGAATCCCTGTCTTAGGTTACAATGCAAGTTGTAACAAAAAAAAAGTATGTATTCTATCACCATCTCCGTAAGGTGTTAAATCCAGGTGCAGCAGTGTTCTTCCTCTCTTCCATCACTCATCCCTAATAACTTCAGGGGGATATCTTCTATTAATGGGCCATCAAGCCTCACTGCATGACTCAAAATTACATTATCCCATTGTGAGATGCTCCGCCCAGGGGGAGGAACCAAGCATGCCTACCTGGATATAATCTGAGTTTGGAACACCACAAGCAGCCTTATCCACTGGATTCCCAGAGTACAAGACCTACATAACCACCACTGGACCTTCAGAGGAAGATCAGACCCTTCTACAGGATCACCTCTTCAACAGAACCACATCTATCACTTCAAGAGGAATGCAATCACCATTTAATTGGACTGCTACCACCACCCTGACCAACAGGGTGTCAGGTTGTATCCTGACTCTCAGTATTTCTGTACTATTGCATTTATTTTAATTTTCCTATTAAATTGTAGTTCTGACTTGGAGTCTCTCACTGGTTTGCTTTCAAAGTAGTACAACAATCAGGCAGCAGAGTTCTAAACTCCCTATTTCCCCACTTCCCAGGTTTGAGAGAGAGATGCCCTTGGCTGCCAGCTATTTTGGGAGGAAACCTGCTTTGGATGAATTGTTCATTAGACACTGAATACAGCCCACGATGCTCCCTCAGATGCTGGAAGTGCAGGAGGATCCACCTGTGTCTCTTGCAGGGCATATCGGTGTCCCAAGTATTGAGAGTGGTGGAAGAAAGCTAAACTCAGTATTGTCCAGAGTTCCTCATGTCCTTGGGTACTGCAGCTTTGTGGCAAAGGCTTGGCTTGACTGATACACAGACTGTGCTGTCATCCTTCAAATTTTGGCTTTTTTTAGAAAATCACAGAGGGAACCCTTTGGGATAGAAGCACTCATATTCAGTACCTTACAAAGTCTTGGCCAAAGTTAATGGGAGAAGCTGTGAATGGTCACAGAATCACAGAATGAACTAGGTTGGAAAAGACCTTTAAGGTCATCTAGCCCAACCTATGTCCAAACACCTCCTCATCAACTAAACCATGGCACTGAGTGCCACTTCCAGTCTTTTTTAAAATATGTCCAGGGATGATGACTCCGCCACCTCCCTGGGCAGATGATTCCAGTGTGCAATCACTCTTTCAGTGAAGAAAAACCTAAACTTCCCTTGGCACAGCTTAAGACTGTGTCCTCTCGTTCTGTCAGTTTCTGCCTGGGAGAAGAGATTGACACCCTCCTGACTACAACCACCTTTCATGTAGTTGTAGAGTGATAAGGTCACCTCTGAGTCTCCTTTTCTCCAGGCTAAACAACCCCAGCTACCTCAGCCGCTCCTCATAGGGCTTGTGTTCCAAGCCCCTCACCAGCCTTGTTGCCCTCCTCTGGATGTGCTCAAGCATCTCAATGTCCTTCCTAAACTGAGGGGCCCAGAACTGGACACAGTACTCGAGGTGTGGCCTCACCAGTGCCAAGTACAGGGGAAGAATGACTTCCCTGGTCCTTCTGGCCACACCATTCCTGATACAGGCCAAGATGCCGTTGGCCTTCTTGGCCACCAGGGCACACTGCTGGCTCGTGTTCAGTCAGCTGTTGACCAGTACCCCCAGGTCCCTTTCTACCTGGCCACTGTCCAGTCACACCATCCCCAGCCTATAATGCTGCAGGGGGGTTACTGTGGCCAAAATGCAGGACTCGGCACTTGGACTTATTAAACTTCATCTTGTTGGACTCTTGTGGGGATGGATGAGGCTTACAGCAGGCCTGAAAGCCTTTTGGACATGGACTTAGGAGCGATCAGAGTTTACCCGTGAGAAAGTGCCATGAGAAAGTGATGGTATGAACACCTGCAGCCACAGTGAAGGACAGCCAAGAAGATAATCAAGGGGGATGTTTTGCACCAGACCAAGAGATGGCCTTGCTGAGGAGCATCAGGAATGTGGTGGAGGACTTATAGTGTATAGTTAACTGCTTGTGTAGCCTGTTAGGATGTGCTGGGAAAGATTCTTGTTATGTAGACAGCCTTGGTGTTGTTTGTCACGTAGCCAATAATAGTATATCACAGTAGCTGGGAAAAAGGGTATAATAATGCTAGCACCGACTAATAAAGTAGCTTTTCTTTGTCCTTGGACTACTCGCGTGTCATGTGTCCATCTCTACTGCGACAGACTCTGCCTATCTATCCAACTGTTCCCAGTCTCTCTCTGCAGAGCCCTCTGACCTTCCAATAGATCGACACACACTCCCAGCTTAGTGTCGTCTGCAAACTTACTAATGAAAGACTCAATACCCTCATCCATGTAATCAATAAAAATATTGAACAGAGCTGGCCCCAGCACTGATCCCTGAAGGACACCACTAGTGACTGGCCGCCAGCTGGATGCAGCACCATTCACCACCACTCTCTGGGCCCGGCCATCCAGCCAGTTCTTGACCCAGCAAAGAGTGCTCCTGTTCAAGCCATGGGCTGCCAGCTTTTCCAGGAGTATGCTGTGGGAGACTGTCAAAGGCCTTGCTGAAGTCCAAATAGACAACATCCACAGCCTTTCCCGCATCTACCAGGTGGGTCACCTGGTCATAAAAGGAGGCCAGGTTGGTCAAACACGACCTACCCCTCCTAAACCCATGCGGGCTAGGTCTTATACTCTGGTCATCCTGTAAGTGCTGCCTGACGACCCTCAATATAAGCTGTTCCACTACCTTATTGGGTACCAAGGTCAGACTGGAAGTTCACAGACAACTCTCTCCTGTGGGAGGGACCCCACGGTGCAGCAGGGGAACAATTCCTCTCTCTGAGCAGCAGGAGAAGCCTCAGGTTATGAACTGACCATAACCCCCATTCCCTGCCTCCTTGTGCCGCTGGGAAGGAGGTAGGGGTGGGGGAAAGGTGTTTTTAAGGTCTTATTTTACTTCTCATTATCCTGCTCTGATTTTGTTAGTAATAAATTTACCTTATATCTCTGTGTTGAGCCTGTTTTGCTCTTAATGGTATTTCACAGAATCACAGAATCACTAGGTTGGAAGAGACCTTCAAAATCATTGAGTCCAACCCATGCCCTAATGAGTGATGTCTCTCTCAATCCTTACCTCAACTCATGAACCCTTTGTTAAATTTTCTCCCCTCTGTCCAGCTGCAGAGGGGAGTGAGTGAATGGCTTTCGTGGGTGCCTGGCATCCAGCCAGTGTCAACCCACGACAATGGGTTATGTGAGGACTTCCTCTGAAGGGAAAGGATGCAAGCTCTCACAGATGTGGTCTATCCACATGAAAGCAAGGACCAAGGATTAATGGTAGTTGCCAGAACAGCAATGTAATCTTCATTTGTTTCCATCAGTTTTCCCTGAGTCCAAGTGCTACCAGTCCTCTCTAACTCCACCAGCGTGACTGAGTAACACTGACTGGTAGCTCTGCCTCAGTATGCCCAAGCCCATCAGAGAGCCAGGAAAAGACACACTGGAGGGGAAAAGACATGATAAAACAAAGACCTCTCACAACTGCAAGCATCCCCCCAAGATCAAGAGACAAATGAGTGTCCAAGCATATTCGTAATTATGGATGCATGCAAGTGTGCACATTGCACACATGTATCTCTTCTCAACATAGAGACATTAAGAGTAGATTATGGAATCATATTTGACACTGTAATTAGGTTTTAGATTCCATTAGATCAGATAGTTACCTTTCTATGTAAGTAACTAACTATTGTACAGGGCTTATGGGAGAACCAACTGAATGATTAAACCACTAACACAGCAATAAAACACAAGGCCCATAAAAGCGAGACTGCCCAAGGTACAGCTGTAACAGCCAGTGTAGCAAAGCCCCCATCTGCAGGAGGAGGAGAGATGCCCATCCTGTTGTCCAAGAACTTTTACAAGCTCCTGCCTGAGAACTGTGCCAAGGTTTTGTAAATCTACTCACTCCCAACCTAAAGTTGTATCTGGGTGTCAAGGAAGGGAGCACAGTCATCAGACCTGTAAACACTGCCTCATGCTTACTTCTGGTCTCTAAAGGACCAACCTCCTCCCACTTGCACCCTCTGAGACAAAAAGTGCTGTAGACTGCTCTAAAGTTGGACTCAGTTCGCTGGATTTACACCTCTGAATCCAGGAATAGTGTTTGATCCTAATGACATCAAGAGTCAGCATGTCATTTTTACTCATAACCTTGTCAAGATTAGGCTTCCAGGACACTAGAAAGCAGAATGATATGCCAGCTGTGCTCCAGCTCATTGCAACACAAAAAATCAAGCCAGGAGATTTGTCTGCATCAAGTCAACACCAGGTTGATGAGCTCCCAGACCAAGTATCATCACTCTTGGTGCGATGAATAATCAAAGGTGACTCTTGAGACAATCTGAGAGAATACCCCAAGCACTCTGCTGGGTGCAGCGGGGTGTGCCACTACAAGGAAAAAACTTATTTGTTTAATGACAGCCGTAAAACTCTGGGGGAAAGTGTCAACATGCACTGAAGGGGACTTAAATGCTTAGTTTGTTCTAGGCAGCTCTTGTCAAGCGCACCATCCTGGAGGTAGTGGCAGCTACACCAGGCTACAAATGGAAAGTTTTATGGGTATTTAGGGAAAGGTTTCTGGCACAGAGATCAGCCACAGAAAGTAAAACCCTGAGCAATTCCATCATGTGTTACCAAATTTTCCTAGATTGGCTCTTCTGTTGAGCTGCCTCTGAACTGCCATCAGACACAGTAGCCCCCTTCTAACACCATCAGAGTAGGGCAATAATCTCTCCTTCTTCCTCTGATCAAAGGTTTCCTTCTGTACCCTGAAATGTGTGGAAAATTATTTCTCTGTATATATCATTAACAAGAGGTTTGTTTTTATTTACTGCTGCTGCCACAGGATTCCTCCTTTCTCCTTTTTTCCCCCTCCTCCGTTATTTCATTTTCACTTGCACAAGTGCCAAATGCACCAGCTTTCCCTCCCCTTGGGAAAAAAACAAATAAATAAATGAAATAAAAAAAAACACATCTGATAGAGAATGTACCAGGTCTTGGCTCAGCATCCATTCCTCAGAGCCATAAATGATGACACAAGGAGGACAAAATAGGCTTCAATCCAGGATCTAGCTTGTGCCCAGTCTAGAGGCTGTACAAACAACACATCCCATGTTATTCCATTCTGCGTACTTCAAATGATGCTAGGAGTAAGAAAGGGTGGATTTTGTCCATGCAGGCTTGCACTTGCTGAGTAAGCAGTGGTGTCTTGCTTGGTGCTGTATAATGTACCGAGCATCTCCAGCATCAAGGGGGGACTGTGGGAAAGCAGGGTGTATAAAGGGCAAGCAAGAAGGGCAATAATTTGAGGTATTTAGAGGAAGGCATTGAGGCTGCTTTGCCTTGTAGAATGTATCAGTCTTTTGAATTTGAGGGGAGAGCATCTAGGTCAGCAAAACAAGAAATGCCCTTGAATCCTCATGGATTGCAGAAGAAAAAACAGGAGGCAAAAGCAGCACAGGACACAGACTGGATGTGCACAGGGCAAAGAGCAGCCCTTGGTGCCGGGACAATGATATCAAGAGCATGCCGATGGAAAGACCCAAGGTCAGGAATAAAGACAAGATAACCAACAGCTGCTGTGGTTAAAGGAAAGGAGTACCTTTGCCTCTAATGAGGCTGGAAGTAGTTACAGAAGTGCTGAGAGAAGTTGAGTTAGATGGGAGATAAGAACCTAAGTACCTGCACACCGGAAAGACTTCTCCACCTGAACTATTTCATTATGGTCTTTCTGCACCATGGTGCACATCAACCTCCTTCCAAGGCAGCAAATAGGATTGGGAGGACCAGATTCATGACTCAAATCACTAATTAATCAGGACCAGGACTTTGGGTTGTTATTCCTTCAGAATCATAGAATCATAGGATTGTTAAGGTTGGAAAAGACCTCTAAGATCATCAAGTCCAACCATTAGCCCAGCACTGCTATGTTCGCCACTAAACCATTTCCCCCACTAAACCATGTCCCCCAGGTGCCATATCCACAGGTTTTTTAACACTTTCAGGGATGGTGGTTCCATCACTGTCCTGGGCAGCCTGTTCCAATGCCTGACCACCCATTCAGTGAAGAAATTTTTCTTAATATCTAAGCTAAGCCTCCCCTGGAGCAGCTTGAGGCCCATTTTCCTGTCCTGTCACTTATAACAGTTGTAACATCACTGACTTCAGAAGGATGGCAAAGGTTGGGGTGGGGTCAAAATTTGGGAGAGTCCAAGGTCAAGTCAGTCATGGGTGCCCCCGCTCTCCGTCAATGATCTATGGGTCTCTGTCTCCTAATCTGAGTCCTTCTCTTAGGTCCCAACCAAGCAATGTTTAGTCTGTGGGCTATGATGGGTCAAGAGACCCCTGAATGGAGGTATCCATACCACTGCCCCCCAGATGGAGATGGATGAATGTTTGAATATGGTCCCAGTACCTACCTAGGGCCATGTCATAGCTTAATGTTATTTTAATTGTTGCTCACACTATTTTTTTTCAGAGGTTTTCCTTGGGAGGTTGTGAGAGACTGAAATGTTAAAGGTTAATGACTCAAACAATAGGCCATTTGCAAAAGCAGCAGGTGCTTTGCTGAGGCCAGGTGTGCACCCACCACTGGAGGATGATCACAACAAACCAACCTTTGTTTAGCAACAAGCTGGGTTTTGAGCCAGATAAGGGAAAAAGCTGACAAGAAACAGATCCTGTTTGGTGGGATAATGATTTTTATCCTGCTAATGTTCTCCCTCCTGATAAGGCTCAGGTGCGAGACTCTTTCCCCCCACACCCGATGTGAGGTATTGGTACATTCACACATAGGCCTGAAAGCCTATTCATCCCTTATGATAAGGCATTAACTGGTTCAACTATGCAGACATGAGAAACAGCTGTCATGTCTTAGAAGAGGTCATAAACCATCAAGGACCCCTGAAGTGCCCCCAGACTAATTTCTGAGACCTTCCACGGGAGGACTGCACATGATCCACAGTGTTGCAACAGTGGAAAACTCCCCTCCCCATGGGAGGTACCTGGGCTTTCTACGTAAACCTGAATGCATATTAATCCATTGAACTTTGTGTTTTGGGGGCTTCAAGACTGCAACCATCACTTTGAGACATCTAAATTGCAACAATCAAGTCTTGTCTCTGGATCCACAGGTGGCAATATTTTTCCTCTCCACTACCTACTTTTAGCCTTTCTCTCTTTCTTTTCCTTATATATTTTCTTAAGTGATATTTTTATACCTTTATATTGTTATATTTCCATAGATAATAACCAAAATGTCTACATTCCTCCTTTCCATAGCAACCAAATTATCCTAAAATAAACCTGATATAGATATATAAACACTGGTCATTCAGTATCATTAGTGTTTCACTCTAATCCACCCCAAGGGCTCTATCAACAAGAACTTCAGTTACCTTTGCCTCAGAGGCAGGTTGTAACAGAGGTCTGTTCATTGAGCTAAGACTGAAAAAAATGTTCTCACCTGAAAATCACACTTAAAAGGCAGCATGTTTTAAGAGCAGATGTGTCTTCAACTCTGTTTCTGTGATGACCTCCTATGGCACAGAACTAGGATCTAATGTAACTAACACCTATAGTAAATTACATTTACGACACTTATCCAGCAGCATTTGTAGGGACAGTGTCTCTCTCTTTAAGCCAACAGACTAAAGAAACACCATTAACTTCAGGATGCCTAAAATGACAATCTGTCATGGCATCAGAAACCATGAACTCCATTTTTTTGTCCCATTCACACCAAAAGAGGACAGAGTCCTTCAATAAGCCCTATGTTTATATCCGTCTGTCAGCTCAAAGTCCAGCATGTTAGACCATTGTGCTCTTTAAAAGCAAGTCATTAGAATAATTTTAAAGGGAGAAGTGTTTCCTCTTCTTTTCCCACTCTCACTTTTTCTGAATAAATTGGAAAAAGATAAAGGAACAACTGTCAGGATTTATTCAGCCTTTCAGGAAGAAAATTGTCATCAAAGTGAAAGCAGGACATTTTTCAGCCCATTAGACGAAGGTTTATGGAGCTTACAAGGATGTAAATGATTGCATTAATGCTTTAAACTGTTTTGCAACCTTAGGAACAATGGGCATGTATAATAGCACTTTGCCCAGATGCCTGCTATAACACTTTACATGTATACAATCCTGTTTCAACACTTACTGAACTCCCCCAGTTAAGCTTCATGTCTCTGATCCCCTCTGAAAAAGAACTGAGGAATTCAGCAAAGAATTATTTCCCTTACAGAATTCTATTGAATCCCCACTATAGAGCTCTATAGGAAGGCTTGAGAGAGAAAAAGAAGAAAAAAAAGAAATAAAAATTTTAAAAACTACAGGAAGGATTACCTTGCCTAGCAAACATGGTACTTCAGAGGAGTTTTGGTGGAAATCCCTTAAAGTCAAAATTTTAGCAAGACTTGAAGAGGCAGGCACAGATCACAGCATCACTCCAGAATACACTGGGTCTGGAAAAACAGAGGGAAGTTAGACCAGTGTCCAAGTCTTAGAAATCACATCAGAAGGTATATTCAGGATACATGGATCACATGGAGGAAAAATGTGACTGTAATGCCTTGCAGTTAGACCTCTGGTTTAGTATCATCATTTTCTCCCTTCCATCTTAAAAGCAACTTCTCCATTTGCTAAAATACCAGTGAAGAAACAGAATGATTCATTGTACAAACATATATCTCTCAGTTTTAAAGATTAAGGCTAACGAAAAATTCAAAGTAACTTAAAACCTCAGGCTTCCAATCTTTAACCCATCTCTAATTTTGAAGTATTTGAGTGAGTCCTGGGTTACCCCATGCTTGCCTACCACACATTCTTCTGAACATCTTTCCCAAGCACTCTTACAGGAGATATCATAGTACAGTAGAGGAAACTTTGCTCTCATGGCTGCCACATTCATAGAGCTCTTATCTGCCCAGGACTGCACAGCAACCCTTATAGGAAAAGAAATTCATGCCTCAGAGACACTGAGAAGCTAAATAAGTTAGCCCACAATGGTATTTAGAAACAATACCAGCACCCCACTCTGCCAGGCATTTGCATCCTGATATATCATGCACTGCAGAGCCAAGCCTTGTGCCATGTCATGCTCTGGCATTCACCAGAGCAGGTCAGAGCCTTGCCACTACCTTCTGATCTCACATTTGCATGGAAATTAGTCTCCTGCATGGCTTTTCCACACGTTGAACTTGCTTTCAAAAAAGTGCAGCAGACTCACCTGCCCTACATAGAGAAGACAACTGAGGGTCATCCTTACCATCTGCATAACTCTTTTTTCCCCTGCAAAGCCCCTGTGCTGGATGGACATGTACACAAGCCCCATCACTGTCCCTATTCATAAGCAAGAGTAAACCTGACCCTGGGATCTGTGAGCAATACCCAATGACTATTCCCAGAGTGCTTCTCTGGCTGCCTTCCTGTTTGGTCATCCATGCTTCAGCCCCATCACTTTCCCCTTCATGTCCGAAGTCAACAGGGTCATCATCACACACTGTCAATGGCACATGCATTTGGTGGACAGGCAGCCATGCAAGTATCAGAGAGACATAGAAGCCTGAGACCTTGTGAAGATCCCCAGCTAGACTTGGAACTAAAATAAAGCTAAACTAGAATAAACTAAAGATCATAATCAAGCTTGGATCAAATCCTCAGAGTCCTCAGGGTGTTTGAGGTCTAGAGTTTAGATTTGGTCTTTTGAAGACACAGGTGACTAACCTGAGAAAGTTTTGAAATTTTTAATTTCATAAAAGACAACAAAATCCTAAATGAAATAATGTCAGAAGACTGCTTTTCATATCCAGGTGCCCCACATCTTACAGTAAAAGCTCATCACTGCGTTGGGATAATCTGTGCTGCAAAGTGAATCAAACTCCAAAAGGGCAAAATACCCCCTAGCTCTGCTCCCTCTCAAGAGCTGATAAACATTACCACCCCCTACTCCCTTCACACATTTCCTCATATCTGAAAGAAGCTGCATTATTCTGACTGCTTTTATTCAATTTAAGAAATTATTTTGTCTTCTTTTTTTTCACCCAGCTATTTATTCCCCTTGCTTTGCTCTTTCTACAACCACTTAAACGTGAATGCAAAGTCCAAGTGCCTGTTGCGGAGCTGCACTTGTTTCCAGCATCCAGCAGATCTCTAAGCAGGTCCAAAAATGCAATGAACTTTTAAAGCTACATCAAGTGAAGCTTTCACAGTGGGAGAAGAAAACTGTCTCTAAGAGTTTGAGTGCTCCTCAGAAGCAGCTGTGCTAACAATGTGTGCTTGCAACTTGATTTCATGCCCATGTCAGAAGGCAAAGCAGTCCCAACTTAGAAAGTTTGGAAATTGTTTTCAGATCTGACAGTCCCCCCAGACTAAAACCTGGAGTTGAGGGGTTTTAAAGTCCATCTTTAATCAAGATGACAAATTCCTAAAAGCATGGGTCATTTTATTTCCTCAACAAGAATAACAAGAAAGGAAACTCTTTTTTTTTTTTTTTAAATCAAGTTGGAAAAAGAGAAAGTAATGAGAACAGAACCTATAATAGCAGCAAAACCAGTCCCAGTAAAAACCACAAACCCTGCAGCAAAACACTGGGAGCCTTTTCCTCTAAGGTTCTCCCACAGATTCTCACCTTCCTTGCTAGACTTTGGACTAGCTCTAAACCTTGGATTCCTGGTGCCTTAAGAGCGCCTGGACATCCCAACAATGAGGATAGATCTTACCATGGATTTTATCTGATCACCGGATTTTTTTACACACATATTTGTTGCCATTGTCTCAACACCAAATTCATGTTTACTGGCAAAAATGAGATGCTGAATTTTCTTAACATGGATTACATGTTCGATTTGCCCTCCATGCATCATGGACTACATTTTGGCAGTTATTAATGCTGCCTTTCAACACCACTGCAGACCCACAAATCACAGATATGCCAGAGATGAGTATTTAATGAGGAGCAAGAAAAAATACCAAGATATATGGTTAAATAAATCAGTCATCAGTTCACTGGGACAGTTTTCATCTCCATTACAGCAATCTGTTGGGTCCCAGAACTGTTTTTGTGTGGTTCATTAGACAATAGTCTTTCTTGCTACTAGTTGGGTCAAGAGTCAAAATTGCTGTGTAATTGAAAGTTTCAGAGCACAAGGCAAGAGTTTTTCAGTCCTGGAGGATATTGTCCAAAGGGGAAAGAAAACAGAAGGGAAAGATTATGTGTGAGCAATTGAGCCCTACTGAGAGAGCAAAAAAAGTCACTGAAACTGAGATTAGCCAGATCTTATAATGGAAAGAAAGAGTCCTGTTGGTAAATTGGCACTTGCACCTAAGAGGTGTGTGCTGGGGAAAAAGAACTCAAAGGATGGGTCAAAACAGACCAGAAGAGGAGATGAAGCAGCATCTGAAGCAAAAAAACAATGGCTGGACCTTTTTGAGCATTTAACTCCTTGGGGTAATTAAGCATTAATAGCAGTTGCTAAAAAGGAACTGTTCCCAACTTAATCAAATTACATTATTGGAAATTATACTTGGCAAACTCAGTAGAGGAACCCAGTAAATATCAAGTTGAGTTAAATAGCTTAGTTATCATCCTTATTAATAATAAATCATGGCCACTCTTTCATTTGTTTGTCAACAACTAACATAGTTAATGGCTCTGCGTACACCTAACACACCATTTTATTACATTTCAGAGAGTGCATCCTCCTAAAACGCTGATGTGCTAATAATCTATGCTAGTCTTTTTGGAAGGAATCAAGAGCTCAAACGACTTGAAATAGCATCAGCAAAAAATTATTTATCTCCATCCCTAGTTGCAGAGAAAACAGGTTTTCTTGGCTCAGTTACTTCTCAATAGATTTCTGGTTTCAATTAAAACCTTGAGTCTGAGAAGCTTTAAAAAAAGGCAAAACGAACAAGAGATGGAAGAGAAGTCTCCATTCACTAAGTGTTTCTGCTTTTTATTTTTTTTTCCCCTTGATTTTATATAATCCTTCCAAGCTAAGAGCAGAGATTAAAGTACAGTTCCATTGTTTGGAGAGGTTTTTCTCTTTTCAGCTAAAAAACAAATGGAAATGAAAAAAAATTCTCCTTCTAGTGGCAGGAGCTTCTGATGAGGGGAGCAATCTAAGTGAAGGACAAGGAAGCGCAGAAAGATGTGTGTGAAGCAGCTACTTGCACATTTTCCCATTAACATGCTCCATCCCTAGAAGTGTTCAAGGCATGATTGGACAGGGCTTGGAGCAACCAGATCTAGTGGAAGGTGTCCCTGCCCATGTCAGGGGTGTTGGAATGAGGTGGTCTTTAAGGTCCCTTCCAACCCAAACCATTCTATGATTCTATGATTCCCTATGAGGCATATTTTTTTGCTGTCTATGATAAAAAGTCCTGGACACTTGTTTCTTGAGGTTCATGCTGTTGCCGCCTCACTTTGGCAGCTGACAGCTGATTATATCATTACTGTAGCCTGCACCAAGTTAGTCCTGGCTGCAGGGTCTGTAGGATCAATAATTGTTTCCATTTGGGCCCATAATATTCCACATGGGATTGGATTTGTTAGCAGCGCTTTCCCCCCGGAGTCCTCTTGTCAATACCAAGAGGTTCAGATGCTCTCCCTGTCAGTGGTGCACTTGCTGGCTCCGAGCTCTGCTGGCCCCGCACATCCTTTGCGGTGGGACAGACGGACATAGAAGGACATACGGCATATCCCCCCCACCCCGCGGGCCGGTGGCTAATGAAACACTTCCGCTTGCGGGAAACAGCCTGCCAGGTCCCCACTATCCCACTCCCTTCATCCTCCTCCTTCCAAAGCCTGGCTGAGCTCGCCTCGATCCCGGCAGCCGTGGAGGCACCGCCACTCCATGGCATCGGGATGGGTGTGTGCCCCCCGCCCCCCCTCATCTGCCCATGCACCCCTTATGCTCGTCCCCCATGCATGAAGCCCCCCCGCATCTCCCCTTGCGTCCTCCCGTGGGACCGACCTGCCGTCCGGGGAGTGGCCGAGCCATGTCTCCTAGTCCCCCCCCTCCACGGGTCGGGCTACCGGCGGCCGAATGTCCTTTTGAGACGCGGTATAAAGACTCTACAACCTGTTAGAGTTGTAAAGTAGGTACGTATTTTATTCAGCGCCGGACGCAGGAGGAGAGCACCTTCCCAAATCCTGCATACCTTTTTACAGCTTCTAATCACCTATTTATCTACAAAAAGCATGCATATTCTATAACGTCTATACATATTTATTACCTGTCCCCGCCTGCTCTCCGCTTCATATGTAAATCAGTTGCAGCTGCGCAATCCGTCCCTTTTATTGAGGTGGTGGTCTTAATTTGAGTCTGGGGGCTTGAAAGGATGAAGTAAGAGGATTCTACTTTACATGAATTTTTGACCCTACGAGTTTTGCACATGCGTGTTCTTTCTTTTGCCGTGGTGGCCCCTTTTTATTTCTGCAAGCTCAGCAACATTTTGACAGATACCAGATATCTTTCGAAGGGCCCCCCTTATCTCTTCAGCCTCCCCTCCGTCCTTGGAGAACAGGATAATGAATCTTATTGTTTCATCTACTCTAAGTTTTAGCTCTTAAATCTCTTGTTTCAGTCCCCTCTTTTCTAGAAAATAAGTAAATTCTTTTACTTAGTACAAAAATTCTTTCTCTCCATTTCCCCGATATGTATCTCTTAAGGCATTACCATGTACCTTTGACAGTGAGGTTAGTACCTCCATCTGTTGTAGCATCCTCCAATTCTAAAAGAGCATGACAATGGACATACACAAACTTACACTAACCAGGATTAGTAAAACAACAGTTGGATGAATTGCTGCATTGAGGAGTCTAGTTGCCTTTGGTGACCACCCAAAAAGTGTGTCTCACCAATGATGAGATGCATCTGTATTCAATCTTTTGAAAACTCTTTGTATGGCTTCTGTATCATGATGTATTGTGATCAGAGTCCTTTTTCTTATATCTCTAATTTCTCTGAGAATTTCCTTTAAATTTTCGTGCTTCAATAGTTGCTTAACCAAAGTTAGATTCATCCTTATGGGCACAGGTGATATTTCCTGTACCGTGGTCAGGTTTGCCTTTATATATCGATGGGATACTACTGGTGCCTGATAAGAAAAGTCACATCTTTCAATTCTGACAAAGTTACAAATGCACAAATTGGACTGAGTTTCATTTATGATTATTCCATCCGCCACTACCGAAGAGCATGGTGTTCTGAGACACACACAACCTTGACCTATGTATACCAGTAGGGTTGTCTGATTGACTGAATGGGCTTCAAAGTGACAAATACTCTGTTCTGTATCCAGGCAAGTATCTTGATCACTATTTATATTCCCTTCACATATGAATCCAAGTTGTTACCTCGTGGCACAGGACTCTGTATTAATAGTTCTCCATTTCCCTTCCACCTTTTGTGCCCACATCTTGTGTTCTGAGGGATGTAGGATGGTTCTTTCATGGTTTAGTCCTAGGGGAACTATTGGGTATATCAGACTTACTGACACATTATGTATAGTTAAAACAAAGGCCATTACCATGCTGGTTACAGGATCATAGGCGAAGTTAACTAAAACTCACCATGACTGAAGTTCTCTTTCTAAATCGGAGGCATGGTCCCAAACAACTTTGCGGACCTCTGCAGGGAATGTGCCTTCAATACCTTCCTTGATAATTGAGGCAGCTACTGATTGCATCTATATTTGTGCTTGTACACATCTGAGGGCTAGAGACATATTTTCACTAGCTGCACCCATAGTATTTACTATTAGTCTATGATCCTGTTCTTGTATCCCTTCCCACTCTGGTAAAATTTTGGACAACTTCCATTGACTGGTGCCAAGGGCTAGCAATGAGGATTGTAGGGGTTTCTGTAATTTAACCACGTCACTCCCAGCTGCAGCCAATTTGTTCATTAGTACTTTTGAGTCCATCGTATTCAGGATCCCTAGTCCTGTTCCTAGTATTCCTGTAAGGTCTCTCTTCTGCCTAAAAATGTTAGGTGCACGTTTCTGTAACCAAATGGTCCAATCTATAAAGGAAGTCTTAAGGAATGGAGTGCACCCTGATCGAATAGCTGAAGCATTTACTTGCATCTCTATCTCTATTCACTTCAAGGACCATTCTGGATTCAGTAGCAGTCTTTGGATCCCTACCTTCTTAATTGCATAAGGTCCAATTCTGGAGACTATAGGCTGAATTGTTTTCCTTGGGGTGTTTTGGGTGTGAGTAGCTGTGGCCTCTTCTGGTTTTTGGGTTGGCTGACTTATTTCATCATCTTGGGGTATAACACAATCCTGAGTAATATTGTAGTCCAAGTTATTACTCTTAATTGTGCACCCTTCTATTTTAAGCCTAAATTCAGGACAAGTAGATAAGCATGTCTCGCAGCATCCGGAATCAATTAGAATTAATTCTATAGGTTTTTGGCGGGACTTATGGAATCCGTCCTGAACGAATGCATATTCGCAACCCCAAACATCTTTCCGTTCCCAAACAGATGCATTCGTGACCTTTAGCATCTGGAACAGCATTTTGCGAGAGTGGGTGTCATAAGCCTTTCCTTGACAGACATTGTGCTCAAATATTTGGTACACATGTGGTCTTGCGGTTATGGTCATGGCTATAATCAGGAGAGATACAACTCTCCAAGCTAACATTTCTACCCAGAGTCCATTCATCTTTCTCGAGTAAGTTTCAGTTTCAGTTCATTATCACTCAGTGTTGCTTTCCAAGGAGTTCTTGGGGCCTTCTTCACTCACGTATGATGAATCCAGGCGCCTTGCTCTTTGATCTTAATTGCAGTGTGGGTTGTCAGTAGCACCTGGAATGGTCCTTCCCACTGTGGTTCCAGAGTCTTTTCTGTACAAGACTTAACATACACATAATCTCCAGGCTGTATGTCATGCACAGGTCCATCTAGCCTTCTGCTCCGAGTTCCAGCCACATACTTTCTAATTTCTCTAAGTTGTTTACTTAGGGCCACCAAATAGGTGGTAAGTGTTTCATCCCCAATTTGGGTAGAGATTCCTTTTTGCACTCCATATGGCCTCCCATAAAGCATTTCAAAGGGACTTAGCTTTTCTTTAGTTCTTGGTTTAGTTTGGATCCGTAGCAATGCCAATGGGAGAGATTGGGGCCAGGGCAGATTAACCTCTTGCCCTAGTTTCACAATTTGCTGCTTAATTAAATGGTTCATTTTTTTCTACTTGGCTACTCGACTGGGGATGGTATGGAGTGTGGAGTTCCCAGTCTATACTCAAGTGGCAACTAACATGCTGCACTATTTTGGAAATAAAGTGTGGTCCTCTATCTGAGGATATTGTGGCTGGAACTCCGAAGCGTGGTATTATTTCTTGCAACAATATTTTGGTTACCTCTCGGGCTTTGGCAGTTCTAGTGGGGAAAGCTTCTGGCCACCCTGAAAAGGTATCTGTTAAAACTAGCAAATATCGGTACCCCTCTTTTCTTGGAAGTTCTGAAAAGTCAACCTGCCATTGTTGCCCAGGCCCCTGGCTTCTTCTAATCTGACCAAGTTTCGGTTTAGGGGTATTCTTAGGATTAGTCTGGAGGCAAAGATCGCATTGTCTGGTCACCTGGGTGGCAGTAGCATACAAATTTCTGGCACTAATCTTTTCAATTAGATAGCTATACAAGGCCTCTGTTCCTCAGTGCGTTTTCTGATGTTCCTCCCTTACTAAGGACCATAATATCTGAGAAGGGACAACCAGCCTCCCATCTGCAGTGACGGCCTATCCTTCCTGGTTATATGTTCCTTCTTGGTCCTCAATAAGTTTCTTATTTTTCTTACTGTATTCTGGCTTACCTCTAAGAGATATCTGTCTGTCTGGAATCAGGGTTCCTTCAATTGTTATCTCACCTTTTGCTGCTTCTTTTGCCTCTCTATCTGCCAGCTCATTTCCTTCTTCCAATTCTGAGCTCACCTTCTGGTGTGCCCTAATGTGCATAATTGTTACTTTGTCGGGCATCTGGACTGTTTCTAATAGTTTCATTATTTCCTGTGCATGTTTAATGTTCTTCCCATGTGAATTCAATAGTCCTCTTTCTTTCCAGATAGCTCCATGTGCATGCACAACCTCTAATGCATATCTCGAGTCTGTATAGATATTTATTTTCTTTCCTTTTGCCATCTCCAAGGCGCGGGTCAGGGTGATTATCTCGGCTTTCTGTGCAGAGGTGTCTGTGGGTAGGGGACCAGATACTATTACCTCTTTGCTAGTGGTAACTGCATATCCAGCATGTCGTTTTCCACTGATGACGTAGCTACTCCCATCTGTAAACCAGGTTTCTGCGTCATCGAAAGGGATGTCCTTCAAGTCTGGGCGGCTGGAGTAGGTGGCTTCAATGGTTTCCAGACAATCATGTTGCACCGGCTCTCCTTGATTTCCGCTGAGAAAGGAAGCTGGGTTGACAATATTAGTCACCACTATTTCCACATCATCTTGTTCTACCATAATGGCTTGGTATTTCAAAAATCTTTGAGGGGAAAGCCGGTGCCCACCTTTCACTTCCAGTACTGAGGACACTGTGTGGGACACCAGCACAGTCATTTTCTGGCCCAAGGTGAATTTCCGTGCTTCCTGAATATTCATCACAACTGCTGCTACAGCCCTGAGGCATCCTGGCAATCCCTTGGTGGCTGCATCTAGCTGCTTGGATAAATAGGCAACTGCCCTTCAATATGGGCCTAGGTTCTGTGCTAGTATTCCCAAGGCAATCTCCTGTTTCTCGTGTGAAAACAGAAAAAACAGTTTACTCACGTCCGGAAGTCCTAGGGCTGGGGCTGACATAAGGGCATCCTTCAGCTGAGAAAAGGCTCGAGTGGCTTCCTTGGTCCACTGGAGATCTCTGCTCTCACTTGCGATAAGTGCATACAGGGGTTTCACGAGCAGTCCATAGTTGTAAATCTACACCATCCTGTCATCCCCAAAAAAGTTCACAGCTCTTTTACTGTCCGGGGTTGCAGGATTTGGCATATTGTTTCTTTACGGTCTTGCCCTAAAGTCCGTTGTCCAGCACTAACTTTATACCCTAGGTAAATTACCTTTTGCTTCACCACTTGAGCCTTCTTCTTTGACACTCTGTACCCCTGGAGCCCTAAAAAGTTTAAAAGACTCACCGTCCATGCCACACATGCCTCTTTTGTCCTAGTGGCTATAAGGAGATCATCCACATACTGCAACAGCTTCCCTTCTTCTGGTGGAGCCTCCCAGGCTTCTAGGTCTTTTGCAAGCTGTTCCCCAAACAAGGTGGGGGAATTTTTGAACCCCTGAGGAAGAACTGTCCATGTGAGTTGGGTTTTATGCCCGCTTTTAGGATTTTCCCATTCAAAGGCAAAAATTTTCTGACTGGCTTCATGGAGAGGGAGGCAAAAGAAGGCATCTTTTAAGTCTAAAACGGTAAACCAAGTTAGCTCTGGTGTTAAACATGTCAATAGAGTATACGGATTTGCTACCACTGGGTAAAGATCCTCAGTTATTTTATTAACAGCCCTTAAGTCTTGCACTACTCGATATGACTCATCGGGTTTCCGAACAGGTAATATAGGAGTGTTGAAGTCAGATTGGCATTCTTTCAATAAACCTAGTTGTAGAAAATTTTCAATCACTGGCCTAATTCCTTCTCTGTCCTCTTTTCTCAAAGGATACTGCTTAATCCTGACTGAGTGTTTTCCTTCCTTGAGGTTAATTACTATAGGAGGTGCGTTCTTTGCCCTTCCCGGCACATTAGAAGCCCACACTCCAGGGAACACCTGACTAACAATTTCTTCACTGATTTCTTCCCCGATCTCAGTGGTTGTCAGTATCAGACTTAACACCTCCACATATTGATGATCATTTACCTCCAGAATAATTTCCCCATCTTTAAACATAATGGTTGCTTGTAGTTGCTCTAATAGGTCTCTTCCCAGGAGAGCCTTTGGAGACTTCGGCATATATAAAAATTTGTGGATGCCCTACTGTTTCCCAAATTTATATTTTAAAGGTTTACAGAAATAAGCCTTTTCAGATTGGCTAGTGGCTCCTTGTACCATAACATAATCTTTTCCCATGGGCACCAGGGCTTTATTCAATACTGAGTATGTTGCTCCTGTGTCAATTAGAAACTCCACCCTTTTCCCCTCCTTCCCCAGCTTCATTGTTACAACTAGGGGATCAGCTGGGGTAAGATCTCCCAGTCCTCCTCAGTCTTCTTTGGCACAGGCAACCATTCTTTTTCCCTTGTCCCCCCTCTGTTTGGGGCATTCATTTTTCTAGTGCCCAAACTCTTTACAAAATGCACACTGATCTTTGTCTAGTCGGGGTGGACCTCTCTGTTTTTGTTGACTTTGTCTGCGTTCTTCTCCTCTCTCCTCCCTCACTATCATAACTTTCTTCATATTTTGCCTATATCCCTCTTCTCTATTACTGAATACTCTCCATGCCTCATCAAGTAGCTTTTCTAGGTTTCTTGACTCAGGCCCTACTATTTTCTGAAGTTTACGCCTGATATCCCCTGTGGATTGGCCCAAGAATAAGCTCACTAATTGTTGGATTCCTGTTTCATCTCTGGGATCTAGAGGTGTATGACGACACATCGCACTCCTCAGTCGGTCCAAAAATTCAGATGGTGTCTCATAAGGCCCCTGTTTAATAGTATATAACTGACCAATTTATGGTTTTAGGTATAGCCCGTTCCATCCCTCTGGCTATCCATTCCCAATAACTTTCTAACTTCTTCATCTCCTCTCCCCTGTTTGGTCTCCAGTCCGGTTTCTCAAGGGGAAAATAGTCTTTTACATCTAATTGCTGGGTTCTACAATAATCTTCTGCTAGTTCTCTTGCTGTTTTCAAAACTAGCTGCTTTTCTGTCTCGGTTAATGATTCTAACAATAATTGCATGTCAGACCAGTCTGGATTATGTTGTTTGATCATATATCGCAAGTTCTGTGCTGTAGTTACTGGGTTACTGCGATAATCCTGGGCGACCTTCCTCCATGCTTCTAAATCAATAGAGGAGAAGGGCACTTTAACCATCACTGGGTCTCCCCCTGGTCTTACTGCCTCTCGTAGGGGGACTTGTAGGACTCGTTGCCTAGTCCGGGATGATACCGGGCTGCTAGGGGGTGAGCTGGCCTCTGCATCCCCATCTCTCTCTTCCCTTTCCCTTTCTTGTCCGTTGGGGGGGGCCTCCAATAAATCTGACAAGCCTTGTTCCTGAAATGTGCTTTGGTAAACCTTATCCAATTTTATACACCTCTGTCCAATACTACAGGCTGAGCAGCATCTCTTTAGTTTCCCACTCTTTGCTTTATTCTCCTTTTCCATGGCTAATACCAGAGGGTCAAGAGGAGCCTTAATCCCACAATCTCTTTGCCACTCTGGGTGATTTCAGAGAGAAAAGAACATATCACAATACAAAACTTCACTCCACTTGCCCTCCCTCCTTAAAAATAGCATTAATTGTATCAAAGTGTTGCAATCTAGAGTTCCAGTGGGTGGCCACCTCACCCCTTCATCTAACCTATACAGAGGCCACCACTGGCTACAATACTTAATAAGAGTGGACTTATTTTCAGTACCTCCGGTCCCTGCAACTTCTTTCCAATGTGCTATAACACACCTTAATGGACTAGCTTTAGGGACTTCTATGCTCTGTGTAGCTGCCATTGTCTCCTTTTTCCCTTATACCTTGCTGCAATTGTAAATTTTGCCACAAGGCGGTAGTGTTGTATCACAAATAAACTTAGAGTGCTGTTCTCTTATTGCAATTACAACTTCTAATGCAAGATGACAATTTCACTTAAAAAAAAAAAAATCCACTACCTCTCCCAAACTCGTTAGCAACAACAAGACACCAGTAACAATAAAGCAGCAATTAAACAATTATAAAACTGCAGTTAGACAACAATAAAACAACAAGGACACAACATTGCAATTATAACTTTCAAAAATCCACTACCTCTCCCAAACTCATTAGCAACGGCAAAACACCAGTAACAATAAAGCAACAATGAAGCAATGATAAAACTGCAGTTAGATGACAATAAAATGACAATGACACAACATTGCTCACTCACGCATTCACCACACTCACAAAGTCCAGACTCAAACACACCACCTTAGTTTCGATATCACGGGAAAAAGTCCACTCAACCCACTGCTCTTCTATCAGTGACACCGGTCCCCTTTTTCTTCCCTCCTCCCCCTAGACCTATGGAGGAATGGAGCGGGCCTTGCCAGTGTTCACTCCAGCAACACCGGTCCCCTTTTCCTCCCTCCTCCTCCTGGAGGAGCGGAGCGGGCCTCGCCGGTGTGCGTTCCCTTCCACCAACAGCTTGCAAGCTTTTACCTACCAAGGGACTATGTTGCACACAGGACGTCTCCTGTGATTTACCAACAGCCCTCCAACCACATGTACGTGTTACTAAATTCCCTAAGATTAATACGTACCATTTTAGCCGTAAGCCAGTGGTCCTTATCTGTCCCCGCAGTAAGTGAGCCGAGGTCTCGGAGTTCTCCTCCAGGAAATCCTGGGGAGCGCTGTGGAGCCCTCCATCCCTCAGCCCGTCCTTTTGAGACGCGGTATAAAGACTCTACAACCTGTTAGAGTTGTAAAGTAGGTACGTATTTTATTCAGCGCCGGACGCAGGGGGAGAGCACCTTCCCAAATCCTGCATACCTTTTTACAGCTTCTAATCACCTATTTATCTACAAAAAGCATGCATATTCTATAACGTCTATACATATTTATTACCTGTCCCCGCCTGCTCTCCGCTTCATATGTAAATCAGTTGCAGCTGCGCAATCCGTCCCTTTTATTGAGGTGGTGGTCTTAATTTGAGTCTGGGGGCTTGAAAGGATGAAGTAAGAGGATTCTACTTTACATGAATTTTTGACCCTATGAGTTTTGCACATGCGTGTTCTTTCTTTTGCCGTGGTGGCCCCTTTTTATTTCTGCAAGCTCAGCAACATTTTGACAGATACCAGATATCTTTCGAAGGGCCCCCCTTATCTCTTCAGCCTCCCCTCCGTCCTTGGAGAACAGGATAATGAATCTTATTGTTTCATCTACTCTAAGTTTTAGCTCTTAAATCCCCTGTTTCACTTTGAGCATCGAGCGTCAGGCCCGGGATTTTCGGGGCCGTTTATTTGAAGCGGAAAAGAATCGGAAATGCTTCTCTCAATTGCCTTTTGGAGACATAAATACAGCAGGCAGGGGCAGGGGCAGCAGCAGCAGCAGCGCAGGGACCGCCAGTGCCCGGTGGGTGCACACACAAAGAGTCACACATACACACAGTCACACAATCACACTGACACACACACACTGGGCCGGAAGGGCAGGAGGGAACCGATTTCCCAGTGCCCGCCGGGGGAAGGGGTTTGAGTGTGTGAGTGCACAGCAGGAACCTTGCGCCAGGGCTGGGGTTAACAATAGCCGCCTGCGGCTGCAGGCTGCATTTGCCTCCCTCCCCCCCAAATCGCCACCTCCCTCATAATATCGGCGATATTCAGACTAAAATACCACTTTCATCCGGGGGCCCAAGGGCGACAATCACTGACTTATTAATAATCATTATTAAGCCATCCAGCGGGGAGAGGGGCCTGCATTGCTAATTACTCCTCCCCTTCTCCACACCCATGCCTCCCCCGTACACTTCTTTGCTCTCCCAAATCGCTGACATTCGGGGCTATGTGTCCTTTTTAATGTCAAAACAAGCCGGGGCACCCCGGGGCAGCGGAGGTCCCCCTCCTCCTCCCAGCACCACCGCAGATCCCCACGCACACACGAGCGCACACACACACACAAATCCCCATAAAACTAGTGTTGCTCTCTAGCTGCAATTTACGAAGTGAGAGGGTGGTTCCATTTATTTGGCCTGATATTATAAATTAACTAGTGACTTTATTACTGGTAATTCAGTGTTCTCAGTGGTTTAGTTTTGTTTGATTTAGGTCTGACTAGTAGAATAGTTTTCTCTGTTGCGCACCCCTCTTACCTGAAGGGGAGAGATCCATTTGGGAAAGTAAATAAGAAATCTGTAAAGGTGTGTGTTGTGGGTTGACCCCGGCTAGGTGCCAGGTGCCCACTCACTCTATCACTCCCTCTCCCACTGGGAGAGGGGAGAGAATAATATGGAAAAAAGACTACCAGGGTAAGATAAGGCAATTTTATTACCGTGGGAAAAAAATAGAACAAGCAAGAAGAGAGTTGCACGCACAAGAGCTGAGAGAAAACAATCAGTCCCTACTTCCCATCAGTAGCGATGTCTGGACACTTTCTGGGAAGCAGGGCTTCAGCACGCGTAATGGTTCTTCAAGAAGGCAAACATGGACGAATCCTGAGTGCCTCCCCCTCCTCCTCTCTTCCTTCCCTTATGTATCTGACCTGACATCATATGGTATGGAATATCCCTTTGGCTGACTGGGATCAGCTGGCCTGCTTGTGTCCCCTCCCAGGATCTTGCCCACCCCCATCCCCTTCAGTGGGGGAAGGAATGTCAGAGGGACAGCACTGCTAGGCGGTAGCAAAAACACTGCTCTGTTATCACCGCCAGCTACCAATGCAAAGCACAGCACTGTAAGGGCTGTGAGCTTTACCTCAGTCAGACCCAATACAATCTCCAACCCTTCTTCCATACCATTTGCGTCATGCTCGGATCCTATATGATCCTTTCATACTCACACATGCAATTTAAGTTACATCCTTAAACCATCCCCATAACATTAACTACTATCTCCTCTCCTTTCACATCCTTCCAGGTGGTCTCCATTCCAGCAGAATGTGGGGCCAGGGCCGCAGGAATAGTATACTTGATGGTCGAGTACTGGCACCATCCCTGTTCATTGTGGCCTTTTTCTTGCTCCTCGCATAAATTCCTTCTTCGCCAGCTCATGTCCCTTCTGCTACGTTACATCCTTCAACATACAACTTCCAGCATACATTATGCTTACCCCAAGGTTAAATCACCTTGACGTCCACATCGGGTATCCCCATCCTCCTGCCTTACCGACCAAGTGCACCCACGTCCTCAGGCAAAGACAATTCCATGAATGGGTTTGCCTTTCCCCATGGGGGAAGAAATACACACTGACTTCCCCAGCCACTTCCCTGTGTGTAGTGCAGGAACCTTGTCTCCCTCCACAGTGTCTAAGGGCTTAGTTTGGGCAGGACTAGGGTAGTTAGTAGATCCCCTTGTAGTGACTAGGCAAGTGGCTTCTGCCAAATTCACTTCCCGATGCTTCTATGTCCCATTACCAAGTGCCCGTAGCATAGTTTTTAACAGCCCATTATATCTTTCAATCTTCCCAGAGGCCTGTGGGTGGTAAGGAATATGATATATCCACTTAATGCCATGCCTCTTTGCCCAGGAGTTAATAAGATTATTTTGAAAATGAGTCCCATTGTCTGACTCAATTCTATCTGGGGTTCCATGTCGCCACAAAATGTCTTTCAAGACCTGAAATTGTGTTCCGAGCAGTGGCGTGGTTTACTGGGTACGTTTCCAGCCAGCCAGTTGTGGCCTCCACCATGGTGAGAATGTAACTCTTGCCTTGGCGTGTTCGTGGCAATGGCCCAATGTAATCAATTTGCCAGGCTTCACCATACTGGAACCCCAGCCATCGCCCTCCACTCCAAAGAGGCTTCACTCGTGTGGCTCGCTTGATGGCAGCGCACGTTTCACACTGATGAATAACCTGTGTGATGGCCTCCATGGTCAGATCCACCCCTTGATCATGAGCCCATCTGTATGTTGCATCCCTTCCAAGATGCCCTGATATTTCGTTGGCCCATGGGGCTATAAATAGCTCACCCTTTCTCTCCCAATCTAGGTCCACCTGAGCTATCCCAATTTTGGTGACCTTATCTACCCATTCGTATTTTTGATGCTCCTCAGTGGCACGACTTCTGGGCACATGGGCATCTACATGGCGTACTTTCACAGTCATGTTTTCTATCCGTGCAGCAATGTCATGCCATAATGCAGCATCCCAGATGGGTTTTCCCCTGTGCTGCCAGTTGATTTTCTTCCACTGCCGCAGCCATCCCCATAGGGCATTAGCCACCATCCAGGAGTCGGTATAGAGTACGGGCCACATTTCTCTCTCAGCAATCTCTAGGGCTAGTCGGATGACTTTCACCTCTGCAAATTGGCTTGATTCACCTTCCCCTTCAGCAGTCTCAATGACTTGTCGTGTGGGATTCCACACAGCAGCTTTCCACCTCGGATGGTTTCCTATCACTCAGAAGCATCCATCAGCAAATAAAGCATATTTTCTTTCGTTTTCTGGTAGCTCGCTATATGGTGGTGCTTTTTGGGCACGAGTCACCTTCTCAGGCAGTGCTCCAAAATCTCTGGCTTCTGGCCAATTCAGAATCGCTTCTAGGATTCCTGGGAAATTGGGTTTTCCCATTTGGGCTCGTTGTCTAAATAATGCTACCCATTTACTCCATGTGGCACTGATTGCATTATGCGTGGAGGGAATGTTTCCTCTGAACATCCAGTGTGGGACGGGTAATCAAGGAGACACACTTCTGTCCCAACAACTTCCAAGGCAGCTCGAACCCCCTCAGAAGCGTCTAATATCTCTTTTTAAGTTGGAGTATATTGGGCTTCTGATCCTCGATAACTCCGCCTCCGAAACCCTAATGATCGACCTCGGGTTCCTCCTGCGGTCTTCTGTCAGCAGCTCCAGGTGAGACCCTGTTCCCCGGCTGGAGTGTAGAGTATATTTTGCACATCTGGTCCTGTCCGAACAGGCTCAAGGTGACTGCATGATCTGTTTCCTGTTTGATCTACTCAAAGGCCTGTTTCTGCTCAGGGCCCCACTCGAAGTCATTCTTCTTCCGGATCACTCAATAGAGGGGGCCCACAAGTTGACTATAGCCTGGAATGTACATTCTCCAGACCCCCACAAGGCCCAGGAAAGCTTGTGTTTCCTTCTTATTAGCTGGTGGAGACATACTGGCAATTTTGTCAACCACCTCTGTAGGCACATGATGGCACCCATCCTGACATTTTATTCCCAGGAACTGCACCTCTTGTGCAGGTCCCTTTACCTTACTTTGTTTTATGGTGAGACCAGCTTTCAGAAGAATTTGGATTATTTTCTTCCCTTTCTCAAAAACTTCTCCTGCTGTATCACCCCACACAATGATATCATCAATATATTGCAGGTGTTCCGGAGCTCCACCCTGTTCCAGGGCAGCCTGGATCAGGCCATGGCAGATGGTGGGGCTGTGTCTCCACCCCTGGGGCAGTCAGTTTCAGGTGTATTGGACACCCCTCCAAGTGAAAGCAAATTGTGGCCTGCTCTCTGCCGCCAGAGGGATTGAGAAAAATGCATTAGTGATGTCAGTTGTGGCATACCATTTGGCTGCTTTTGACTCTAGCTCATATTGGAGGTCCAGCATGTCTGGTACAGCTGTGCTTAGAGGTGGTGTGACGTCATTCAGGCCCCGATAGTCCACTGTCAGCCACCATTCCCCATTTGACTTCCGCACTGGCCATATGGGGCTGTTGAAGTGTGAGCGGGTCCTGCTGATAACTCCTTGTCTCTCCAGTTGACTAATTAGTTCATGGATGGGAGTCACGGAGTCCCGGTTGGTACGATACTGCGTCCGGTGCACTGTCCTGGTAGCAATCGGTACTTGTTGATCTTCCACCTGCAGCAATCCTACGATGAAGGGATCTTCTGAGAGGCCAGGCAGGGTGGATAACTGTTTGATCTTCTCTGTATTCACTGCAGCAATGCCAAAGGCCCACCGATATAATTTTGGATCCTTAAAATACCCTCTCCTGAGGTAGTCGATGCCAAGGATACAAGGGGCCTCTGGGCCAGTCACAATGGGGTGCTTTTGCCATCTGTCCCCTGTTAAGCTCACCTCAGCTTTTATTACTGACAACTCCAGGCATCCCCATCACTCCAGAGATCCAGATGGCTTCTGCACTTGTGTGCCTCAATGGCATCAGTGTACACTGTGCACCGATATCCACTAAAGCTTTGTACTTCTGTGGATCTGATGTGCCAGGCCATCGAATCCACAGAGTCCAGCATAACTGGTTGTTGGAGAATAACCATCTCCAGCTGCACAGACATAAAGTATAAGTGAGCAATCCAGGCCCCTTAGATGAGAGCTAGGCCTCTGCTCAAGGTTATTCTCAAGACAGCTGTGGAAAACGGAGACACGAAAGCCGAAAACAAGCTCCAGGTGTCTAAAGATTAACTTGGCAGAAGAAACTGTTATTGTAGCCTTCTGATACTAACGTAGTGCTCTAATTAGAGAAAAGTCCCGTGTGAAACTTCTGTATGAGAACAAACCCTGTGTGAAAACTTATCAAGTAGTTTTCTTTTGGGCACACAGAGAAGTATAAGTATGCTCACTGTCTGACAATAAATGAGCTTGATTTATCACTCACATTGAGTCAGTGTCTTGCTTCTCTCGCCCCCCGACAAATGGTGACCCCGACGTGATGGACGGGACAGACGTGATGGACGGGACCAGCAAGATCGGGAAAGCACTGGGAGCAGCGACTGGGGAGCTAAGATCTTTACCTTTTGCACGGCAAAAGGTTGATCCGACAGCTCCGGCCTCTGGAGAAAGGCCCGCCGCCCGAAAAGGGTACTCTCTGACAAGCTGCGTGGCGATCGTGGAATCAGCGGGTGGACTCGGCGTGGGAAGACGCGGCCCGGCCAGCGCGGAGGGATGCAGAGGCCGTTGCGATCAGCCAGAAGTGGTAAACCAGCTGGACGAAGATGGACCGAGAAGTAGCCTTAAACTTATTAACGTGCTTTTTAGAAAAGCGAGCAGTGAGCAAAGAGACCCTAAAACAAATAGCAGGACTAGTTGCATTAGGGAAGGCAAAAGGATGTGTTAGAGACCCTAACGCGATGTTTGAAGTGCCAGAATAACAGCCAGGGAGGAGATGGGGATGGACAAGGAACAGCTAACAGTCCTAAACCTCCTCCAACTTATCATCTCTGTGAGAAGACTGAAATGTGATAATTCCATTATTCCGAATCTCCCAAAATGGACTTGGGACTGTGGACTAACCCTGGGAGCAGGAGTTCTCCCCGCGCCCGCTGCAGCTAGTGGCGGCTCCTGCCCTCGGCTCCGACGGTATCTCAATGCGCCGGGGGCGGGAGGCTATAGAGACCGCGCGGCTGCCCGTCCCTAGGGCCGGCGGCGGTGGAGACCGCGGCGCGGCAGCACCCGCAACTTCTCTGCGCACCGGGCGGGCAGCGGGAAGCCTCTTTTCCCAGTGGCGACTGAGTAACAGCAGTTTTCCCTAACCACCGGGACCGCGCGCAGCGAAAACTTTTCCTTAGCAACATCCTAACAACACCGATCTTCCCCGGATCAGCGGGGTGGAAGCGGCGCTGCGCTGCCCACGCTGTTCTTTTACTCCTGTAATTGACTTTACTGTGTCCTACCTCAAAAACTACGACTAAAAAGTGTAGAAAAGTATGGCTAAAAAAAAAAAAAAATTTCCCCGCGGCTGCACTAATCATCCCCCCCCTCTGGAAGACAGAAACAATGAGAAGCCTTTGACTAAAAACTACTTCAGACACTACGACTGAGAAACTTCAACTAGAAACTAGAGTTAAGAAAGTTCACCTCAACTACGCATAGCTGGGGCCAGGGCCAGAATGAAGCCAAAGCGAGGCCGGGGCCGGGGTCGAGCGGGACCGGGGCCAAGCACAGCAAAGAAGTTTAGGCGAATCACCCCTGATGTATTAATAACTATAAATATGTTGTTAAAGTTTAAATGCTATTAGATTTATTAAGTTCTGTTAACGTTAAGTATTATGACTAAGTTCTTTGAAAGTTAACTACAGTTATGCGTAACTATGTGTGTTATAGCAAGAATTAAGTTCTGTTAAGATTACGTATGTAAAGTCATGCATATGCATTCTTTTAATTATCGTGTTCATGGTACCCTAGTCGTAGTTAAAGGTAGTTGACAACGTCTGTTACTTTACAGTCTGCACAACCTGTACTATGTTTATATAACTGTCTCCATGATTTGTTCAGCTTTAAGTAACCTTCCTAGTTGCTGTTTCTAACAGCTTTCTCATAAGATCTGTGTTAGGGAAATCCCTCCAGCTGGGGTCCTGGCTCTGGCCAAGCCTGGACTCTCCCTGGTCGGACATCTACCAACAGACCCAGGTGTTTCTGCATCCAAATCATACTTAAGTCAGGTTTGACTTAATAATTTGAGTTTATATGAGCTGCACCCCTTTTGGGGTGGACTTGGGGATCTCACCCGGGAGGGATCCCCCGGCCCTCACTGAAACAAGGTGCCAGCTGTTACAGACCCTTGTTGTTAGTATAGTATTCCAAAACTCAATAAGGTATTACTCTGATTAATAACCTTCAAAAGCAAGGCAATTAAGACTAATTTGCTGACCTGTTGAGGAATGAAAAATCACAAGACAACATAGATCACTTAAAATGTTTAAGACATGAGTGTTAAGAGTATTCTTACATCTAGTTATAAGTATTTCTTACTTACTACACTACCTGTGACAGATTGCTAGTAATGCCATAGACAAACTTACGTTAATTAAAACAAAAGAGAAAATTATAGTTACACTATGTGTGTTATGAGTATTGTAGTTTGTGACCTTATAGAGTATTGTTTATCTTTTCTGTTTATATGATGGCACATCCTATGTTTGAGATAGTATAAAGAGAATTTTCACTACATAGTAGAAAGTAGTAGCCATAAAGCAGTAGCCATAGTAAGAATCATAGAAGTAGTCTTAAGATAATAGTGTAATATGTAGTAGTCTCTGTCTTTATAATGGAAAACCAGCCTTTATGAGAATTGAATTTCATAAACAGCATAATTGGACGTTTTGGACTAATGTGTCAGGCACCTCTAAGTAGTTTAAGTATTAAAATAAAAATAATTATTGTAAGGGCAGTTTAAGGGCAAAAACAAGAGGCAGCAAATTTGCTATTTAGAACAATGATACAGCCAAAAAATTTCCCCCAGAGTACTTCTTAATTTGTAGAGACCAGACATAGCAAAAAATTCCTGTAAGAGTTTATAGAAGACCTTGTTATATTAGCAAACTCACTCTTTTTGTCCCCTCAATAGCCGATGTATTACAAAAAAATAAACAGAGCTAGAACAAAACTATCAATAGATCAATTAGACCCTAATTGTAAAGATAAGGTAGAATTACAAAAGAAAGTAGCCCAAATATTGTTGTCACTGTTTGTGCCAAAAGCTGCAGCTGAAAATGCCCTGCGAGAACTAAACCATCTAGCTTGCTGGACAGCTAAACAACTAAACCTAATGTCGAGCATAATTTCAGAGCTGTTGCAGGATGTTAAAGGTGTTAAATATACAGTGCTGCAAAACGCAGCTGCAATAGACTTTTTATTGCTGGCTCAAGGCCATGGTTGTGAAGAATTTGAAAGAATGTGCTGTATAAATCTATCTAACCACTCACAATCAATTCATGCTCATTTACAACAACTGAGAGAAAAACATGAAGAAGATTAAGATAATAGAATCACCTTTGGGAGACTAGTTAGTAAGTCTAAGTATTAAAAGATAGTTAATGGAAATTGTAAGAATAGGACTAATAGTTTTAGTAGTTATTACAATCATAAGAGTATTATCGCCATATAGTGTTAAGTGTTTGATAAAAACAGTAGAAAGAAGTGTAAACCAGGTCTGGATTGCTCAAAGAAAAGAAGGGGGATATGTTGGAGAATAACCATCTCCGGCTGCACAGACATAAAGTGAGCAATCCAGGCCCCTTAGATGAGAGCTAGGCCTCTGCTCAAGGTTATTCTCAAGACAGCTGTGGAAAAGGGAGACAGGAAAGCCGAAAACAAGCTGCAGGTGTCTAAAGATTAACTTGGCAGAAGAAACTGTTATTGTAGCCTTCTGATACTAATGTAGTGCTCTAATTAGAGAAAAGTCCCATGTGAAACTTCTGTATGAGAACAAACCCCGTGTGTATAGTAGAAGGAAAACTTATCATGTAGTTTTATTTTAGGCACGCAGAGAAGTATAAGTATGCTCACTGTCTGACAATAAACGAGCTTGATTTATCACTCACATTGAGTCGGCATCTTGCTCCTCTCGCCCCCCGACAGGGATGGTCTGAGGAGTTTGTTCTGGTTTTTCTTCTTTTTTTTCTTTGTCTTAGGTGTATTAATAAACTTTCTTTATACTCCAGAAACTTTGAGCCTGCTTTGCCTACTCCTAATCCTCATCTCACAGCAAACATCGGGTAAATTGTGATAAGTGTACTGGCATTTTGCCAGAAACTTGAATAGGCGAACTGGAACCACTACAACACCACCAAAGTTCTGGAAACAATAGCCGAAGGCCAGCAAAGCAACACTTGCATTGTGGGCCACCTTTTTTAAGAAGTAGGAAGGGAAATTTGGTTATTACCCCAAAAGCAGGCTCCCAGGAGAAACGATTATGCAGCAGAAAAACTCCTGAACAGTTGCATTTTCTGGTGGCCTACAGAGCACCATGCTCACATGTTTTTAGGGAGGTGACATATATCACTCATAGCTATTTCATTCCCAACTAGTATTCCTTTATGTTGGTTACCAAAAAGTATGACAACACTTAATACCAATGTTATAGGAATTATAACACCTATAGCTACAGTTTTAAGCTGTAATCAGATTGCAATGAAAGAAAACCACTGGCTGAAAATCCTGGATAGCATTAATGTCATCTTTGCACAACAATAACTGAAGAGCAAGAGCAGGAACGAACAAGGGCTTCTTAGACCACATGCTTTTGGGAATGAAGTCCGCTAGATTTGGAGAGAGTGAGGGGGAGCCTTACAGAGGCAGCTCCTGCTGAGAATGTACAAGTACTAAAATAGTGGTAACAAAGGAAAGCAAGCCAGTCAAATTTCAAGAATTATTAAGATACAGAATATTTTTCAAGTGCCTCTATGTGCTTGGGAAGGACACTAGATGACACTACCATTTAAATTTGTAACCATTTTGCACTTATTCTCAAAGGTATCCAACTTATTCCCAAGAACCTTCAAGTCACATATGAATTACTGACCAAAACCATAAAGAAAAAAATAAATCAATGGAAAAAAATCAATGTCAGAGTTGAGAGAAAGATGCTTGCTTTTGTTTGGCTAGTTTGGACTGATGGGTTTAACTGCCTACAGAAGGGGAAAACGACTGCTTTTTCAGCAACAGCAGGATGACCAGCACATCTCACTCACCATCCTCATGTTTAAATAATACTCACCTGAGTAGAGGTTGCTAGCAAGGCTTCCATCTCTGCCTGTCAAGGTTGCAGGAGCAGGGAATGTAATTCCGTAGTAATCCTTAGAAAAATACATCATCATTTATTAATAGCTGAAATGCTGAAACCATAACAGAGCTGGACAATTCTTATGAACCCTTATACTTTTTATAATATAACCTTTATATTTCTTATAAGCATAAGAAAATTTTAAAAGGAAGAACTAAAGGAAGTTTCGGCGGAATCTGACCTTATCATTTGCAGCATAGCTGAAGGTTTACCTGTATCCTCAACTTCAAAATAAACCTATTTTACAGATATTTTTAATATCATATACAAATACTTACTCTCTTAATGGTAAATTAAAGGCAACGACTAAACGCTTACCCCTCCCAACCCGCAACTCTGAGCTGTCATATTCCAGCGAGACTGTGTCTGGAAGAGCAACAGACCATCAGGGGTCAAAGACCCAGGTTCAAGCCAGGACCATAATCACAATGTGGATGTAGTCTAAAGGTTTTAACATGCTCAGTTTTCTAAAAGTAAAAAACATCAGCTAGGAAAACAGCACAAATATTACAAAAACTGTTGAAAAAGAGTTACAACACGATGACTGGAAAATTTACTTAAACTATGTTACAAGAGAACTCAGATCAGTAGTCTCTAAAGTCAGGTGCACAAGACAATCCACTGGAATGCATGAAGAAATTGGTTTTGGTACCATTAATAAATAAAAATTTTAAAAATTAAAAATAGATCACAAAAAAATTATTCTCATCCTTTTTTTATTTTCATCCTTTTTTATTTTCATGTATGTTTTATAACATACATATTAGTACAATAGTATACATATATAATTTATAAATCAAACTATATTGGGAGTGCTCATAATTTTTTTTTTGCTGATGAGGTGGTGCAATCAAAAAAGGTGGAGACCACTGCCTCAGATCATTCTTCTACAGGAAGGTAAGAAAATCCTCACCCTAGAAAGCTCACACTTGGACAGGACATGCCAGCAAAACCAAAGCAATATTTTGTCTTCCGTTTGGGACAAAAAGAGAAAAATTTGCCCTTCCCTTTCTGGGTGAACTCCACATGTGAGGCTGGTACTCTACTAAGTAATTTTCCTCCTAGTTCTCATGGTTTTCTCCCCACCACCTCCAATCCATCAAGAGTGTCTTGCTTTACAATGTAAGGTATGTATTCTATCACCACCTATATCACCTTCTGGTGAGCTGTTAATGGTTGGTCGTTTTTAACAGCTGCCCAATGCACACAGCCTAAAGGGGGGGCCATCTCTGCTAATGGGTCATCAAGGACTCCCCAGCATGACTCATAGAATTACATAATCCCATTCTGAAATTCCCTGCCCTGAGGGAGGTGCCGAACATTCCTGCCTGTATATAGTCTGGGGCTTGGGACACCAGGATACAACCACTGGACCTCCAGAGAAGGACCAGACCTTTCTACACGATCACCGCTTTGACTAGACCACATTCATCACTCCAATGGGACTGCTACCACCACCCTGACCAACAGGGTGTCAGGTCATATTCTGACTTTGTTGGTTTAAGCCAGCGTTCCTGTAGTATTGCCATTTTTGTAATTGTCCTATTAAATTGTAGTTCTGACTTGGAATCTCTTACAACATATTTGTGTGGAGTTAATTCCTCCTGCTGGCTTGCCTTCAAACCAGCACAAAGAGTTAATGTTTTAACCATTTACATATCAATTTCTATTGTCTTCAACACTGGAAAAGCATCCTCCTCCTTCATACCCATTGTCCTAGGGTGACTTTATGATGCTTGTATCCCCAATCATCTGTTCTGCTTATGCTGGATATTGAATTCTGTGCCCTTAAGACTGGACAGAGAGAGTGAAGGGAGGGAAAAAGAAGTGGTGGCATGCAGTTCATCTGCAGAAGCTTCACTCTACACCCCCGCATTCCTTCTCCCTCACGGACTGTTGTTGTCTGCAGCACAGTGGGGAGAGAGCTCCTTTGCTTTTAGTCTTTTTCTAGCTAGCTGAGGCAGAAAGTTTCCCGGACTGTGACTGTTTTTTTCTCAAACTGTTCAAATCTGCTCCGGACCAAAAACCCAAAATAACACCGGGAGCTCACACCTGTGGCCCACTGGGGGGCCCCCCTGGACCCCACCCAGAGGGGGCCATACCTACAGAAAGGACTTTGGACTGTCTCTGAATCCACCATCTCTTCAGAACAACGAGAGGTTTCATTGTTTAATATTATTCATTTTTTCATGCTTGTGAATATTTTGTTTGTTAAATAAACAGCTTTTTCCACTTTTCTTCAAGGAAATCTTTCCCAAACTGGTCGGGGGAGGGGTTGCTGAAATCGGCTTTCTTTCTAGAGGGGACCCCTTCTGAGGTTTCCTCCCAAATTTGCCCTGAACCAGGACTCTGCAAATTCCCCAGCACCTTCTGCCCTGCTGCATTTCTGCGCATCCCTCCCCTTTCTCCTAAACCCAGTCCTCCATCACTGAACATGAAACCATCTGGCAAAGATTTAGTATTGCAGGTGTTTTCTGTAATTTGAAACTGTGTCATATTTCATCCTCCTTTCCTTCCTAGGTAATTCCACCTCAGCATCTCCAGCATCAATCACTTAACAAAACACCAAAAAATTCCTATTCAAAATCTTTCCAGGTTACTCAAAAGCAGCACTCCCATCTCCTTCTGAGGAACATCATAACACAAAAAGCAGATTTGGAGAAGAGATCTGAACAGGATTCATTGGATGTGAACTGGAACTGACACAGTAGCATTTTTTCCCTATATAAACCAGAAAAAATATAACCAAATCCATATGAGAACAGGATCTAAGGATTGCAATTATTCCCACTGCCCCTCAGGTGGGGGATGTGCTGGTTTTACACAGGGCAGAGTTAATTTTATTCCCAGTGGCTGGTATGGGGCTGTGTTTTGGATTTGTGCTGAACATGGGGTTGATAATAAAAAGATGTTTTTGTTATTGCTGAGCTTACACAGAGTCAAGGCCTTTTCTGCTCCTTGTATGACCACACTGGGGAGGAGTCTGGGGGTTCGTGGGAGGTTGGGAGGAGACACAGCTGGGACAGGTGACCCCAACTGACTCAAGGGATATTCCACACCATATGACATCATGCTCAGCATATAAAGCTGAGGGAAGAAGGAAGAAGGGAGGGGAGACATTTGGAATGATGGCATTTGTCTCTCCAAGTCCCCTTTTACATGTGATGGAGCCCTGCTTTCCTGAAGGTGGCTGAACACCTGCCTACCCAAGGGAAGCAGTGAATTAATTCCTTGTTTTGCTTTGCTTGTGTGTGCAGCTTTTGCTTTTCCTATTAAACTGTATCTCAACCCACAAGTTTTCAAGGTTTTACTCTTCTGATTCTCACCCTGATCCCTCTGGTGGGGGAGTGAGCAAGTGACTCCTTGGGGCTTGGTGCCTGGCTGGCATTAAACCACAACAGGAAAACCACATCAGCACTGAATATTCCTATCCCACATACCTGTGCATACACACATTCAAAACAAAAATCATTAGAAAATACGAGCGCAAACCAGTTATCTTTAAATTTCATACCCGCCCATAGGAAAACATCAGAAGAGATACTCTGCTCTTCAAACAACATAGGTATTTCCTGACCTACAGAAGGCATGCAGGAGAAGGTGCCTAAAGTCAAAACTGAAATATCAGGAATAGACTCAAAATGCAAGACAGAAAAAGACTGAAAAACAATAAGTGTTCTGATGTAATAGATGTAAATTCCACCAAGCAGCTTGCTAGGTACCACATACACCAGCTAAGGCATTTATAAAATGTCCTGGTTTAGGCCAGAGGGGTCAAAATCTAGGAAGTGATCTGTGCTGCAGGAAGGCATACAACTTCCTTCCTGCGAGAGAGAGCCAATAATCAGGTAGTTTTAAGGGTTGATAGGTAGGTAAACCAATTAAAAAGTTGATCCGCCTTCGAGGAAAAAAACCATATATAAGCAGAGACCCTCTGACGCTCTTCCTCTTTGGACCTGCTGCTGCTGTGTAGAGAGGAGCAGCTCCTGCTTCTCTCACTGGTAAGGCCCCCCCCACCTCCTTCCGAAGGAGGGATGGGGGGGGGAAGGGAGGTTTTACGGCAGCCGTGCCGCTGCAGCCGGGCAGGCATGGGGGAGGAAACGATTGGAATTTTCAGCAGATCCAGCTCAGCCGGTGTGTCAGCTACACAAGAGGGAGAGCCGGGCCAGGCAAGGACCGGGCCGGACTCTATCCAGCTCGGGCCAGGCCCTGCCCTGTCACCCCGGGCCCAGATGGCCCCAGCAGGCCGAGCCAGCTTGGCCGAGCCAAGCAGAGAGACTCTGAGAGCTTCTGGCATTCAGCTCGGACCTGTTCAAGCAGCCCGGCAAAGAGCACGTGATCCTCACACTGCCGGAGAGAGAGAGACAGAAATTAACTCTCTCCATGCCTGGACTAAACTCACAGACACCCATCCTTCCTCGCAGAGAGAGGAACAAGTGAGGACATCTACATAGTGCAGCGCAGAGACTTTACAGTCAGTGAGGAAAGCAGAACTGATACTAAAAAAGGGGTGCATGGGAAGTTGCTTCAAGAGTGAAGCTGAAAACTCTTTTGGAGAACCATGGTTGGGGACTGAGCTAATAAATTCTCTGTAATATATGAAGATATAGTCCAAAGGGGATGTGAGGTTCTTATTGCAGCCAATGAACTGAAATACCTAAGTACAGACAAGTAAGTGTTGAAAAAGTACAGCCTGATGAGAAACTAGAACCAAGAGAGAGGAGAGGCTGTGATCCAGAGCCCTGGTCCCAGGGAGAATGCTAGAGAACCTGAGTTGTCAAGAGAACCTGTGTTGCTGAGCACAGAAGAAGAGATTTTCTTTGTTGCTGCAATTGAACTGGGCATCCTTAAAACAGGTACCCTGTGGACTGTTCATAACCCACCGTAGTGGCTGTGGGAAGGCTACTGGTGTGGGAGGGACCCACCATTAAGCTGGTCTTTTTTCCGGGCGGCAGCTGATGGTGAGGCAGAAGACCCATAAAAACTGTATTTTTCTTGCAGAAAATCCATGGTGTAAGCAAAAGAAACTTCTCTCCCTAAATGAACTGGAACAAGAGCTTTTTCTGAGGTGGTAAACTGACTGGAGGTCAAAGTGTTGTCTTTTGTATGTTGTCAGGGAGAATGAAATGGAGAGGTGGGGAAGGAGGGGTGGTCTGGGGAGTTTGTTCTGGTTTTTTCTTGAATTTTTTTTCTTTTTTCCCTTTGTCTTAGATATATTAATAAAACTTCTTTGTACTTTATAAAGTTTGAGCCTGCTTTGCCTACTCCTAATCCTTATCTCACAACAAGCAATCAAGTAAATTTAAGTAAGTGTGCTAGCATTTAGCCACAAACCTGAATAGGCGAACTGAAACCACTACACTACCACACAGGCAACCTGCAACAGACTAACAGAAAAGACAGCATATCCCAATGTAATATACACCAAAATTAAAACAAAATCAAAACAAACAAAAACCCCAAAACACAACACAGTGAGAATTTACAGCATGAACATAGGCATTAAGAAATTGAATTAAATTTTAAAAGACATAGACACACTCCTCCCCTAACTCACTGTATCAGCAGCCACCAGTACCTCTCACTACTGGAAGCTTCCCAGGAAGCAGCGACGACTTGCGCTTGGGACTCTGCCCACTTTCACTTTCCAGATGTAAACAGACCAGCATGTCAAAGACAAATATTTCCACCAGTTCCTGCCTCCCATACATCTAATGTTGCCTAATTTCTACAATAAATTCAAAACACAATAAAAATACCCCAAAATCTAGAAACCACAACCATTGCATGAATAGTGGATGGAAAAATCTTCACAACATTTATGCATTTATTTATAAATATCAACACACTGAGGAGAAACTGGGGGGGAATGACATATGACCCCAAAAACATTCTTCAAGATATTTGCAGAGAGAGGAAACACTTCCACCAGCAAGGCTGTAGATGTTATAGGGAAAGGTGGGGAAAAAAAAAAGACCAACAAACTAAAAATGCTTGTCAATAAGAAAGAAAAGAAAACATACATTAACTCATATATACAAATAATAAGAGCATGAAATAAGAAAAATAGATGTTGGTTGACAAACTTGAAAATAAAACCAAGCAAGACCACTCACAAAAGAGACAAAAAGGAAACCCTAAAATGCATCCCCAGTACAGCTACCCCAAAAGCCTCTGCCACCATGCTTTCATCACCCACTGAACCATAACAGCACAGTGTAGAAAACTGCCAGGCTTTCTGTGTCAAAATGTGGAGAACTGATGAGACTAGTTGAGCAAGAACGTGAGCTGAGCCACTTGCTTATCTTGCACCTGGCTTGAGCAAGGGCATGCTTATCTTAACCAAATGATGTCTGGGGTGAAGCAAAGACCTCAGCTTGATGTCTCAATGAAGCTAGAAAAATAACCACAGAAGCCTTACAGAAGATCACCCATACCTCTCTACCAGACATTAGCCTCATACTCCCTTATCCACACATAACAAGTCTTGTTAGAAGTTTATAAACTATGACCTCCTCAAGATTATAAATCTGGTCCTTTGCAAACACTTGGTGGAGAGGAGAAACACCTTAAGAGGAGACACTTCACTGATTGCTGGGCAGATTGACAGTTCTGACTCATTCTCCTTTCTCCCTTAGCAAGGATGCCTCTTTCGGTAAGAAATTGTATTTAGCAGATGACACCCGGGTGAAAGTAAGCTTAATTAAATGTGAAGTTAAGCTTAGTGAACGGTAAATTCTTAGCCTAATTAATCATTGGCTAGCCTTAGGATATTTAACAGAGCAAGAGCATTTTTCAACAGCAATTCTGAATCTATCTGTTGCCTCAATAAACTATCTATATTGGACTTTGTGAAACTGTCTCAATGAAAGTCCTTGAAGATGCTCTGTCAGGAAAAAGTCAAATCCATGCTCTTAATGTGACACACAGGAGCCAGGCTTCCCCCACACTTCAACAGCAGCCCTTAGGAGAAAGTAAACAGAAAGAAAAACTGAAAATGTAAACAGAAATGCTGTCTAGATGATGATGAAAGGAAAGCCAGAGAACCATATAAAGCTGGCTGTCCAGAAGCAATCCAAGCATGTTTACCCTCACCCACCACCAAGCCTGACCAGGCTCCTGCCCAGCACCACCTATGCAGCACCCACAGCCCTGCCTGCAGCATGGCGCCCTGGTGCTCCTGCTCCTCCTGTTGGCTTTTGTCCCAGCCCTTGCTTGCCACCACCTGCATCCCTGTGACATCACCTTCCCCTGGGACAGCTCCCAGCCCACCACAGCCCTGCCACCACCAGCATGTGCCATTTGCCTTCAGCATCCTCCTCCACATCAACCACCCACAGCAAGCTGTCGCCATGGCTCTCCACATCCTCCAGCACCTCTTGTACATCCTCAGTAGTCCCAGCCCTCCCCAACACTGGAATACCCAGGCATGGCAGGACCTCCTCAACAACCTCCAACATTACATCCACCACCTGGAGCAACGCATGCCAGCCAATGGCATGCTCTTTGAAGGCCAAGGGCCTCACGACCTGCCATTCAGTATCAACAAATACTTCAGGCTCATCCAGGACTTCATCTGCACCCACAACAACAGCATCTGCCTCTGGAACCATGTCCAACTCAAAGCTTGCATCTGCTTTGAATGTGTGAACATGCTCATGTGGCAGATGAAGAGTAAACCAGCTCCTGTCCCCCACCAAGCACACCTGCATCAAATGCCCATCTCCAGCCAACATCAGCAGCCACAGACTGAGTGGAGGCAACAGCAGCAAGGGTTGGGATTGCTCAGCACTGGTCATACCTTTTCCAGTCAGGAGCTTGTGCCAACAGGGAAACAGGCATGGCCATGGTGAGGCTGGGGCCGGGCTGCAACACAGCCCATGCACTGGAGAAAATTGCTGTGCTGCAAGGAGAAGGTCATCATACATATACATGAAGGGCAAAGACAGGGTCTCCACAGGCAAGCAGGGATGAGCCTCCCTCCTGCAGCCCATTCCACTGATGCCTACTGCCCTGGTTGAAGGCTCTGGACAGCAGGCCACTCTTGGGGACCCACCATAGTCCTCCAAGTCCACAGGCATCTCCCACTGATGCTGGACCCTCAAGCACACACTCGCCCAAACAACATGCTGCCTGCCCTGCACACTCCTCCTCTTTCACCACCACTCCTCTCCCTTCCAAACCATCTCCCACTGCCAAGATATGAAAGCCATCTCCACCAACCCATCACAATCATTCAGCAATGCTACAGCACTGCTTGGGGCCAAGCAGGGTGGCATGGACGAAGTGCACCTGAAAGAGGCAAGGAGGGGGCCCACCAAGGCCTGGGGAGATTTGGACAAGGAACAGCAACTCAGTGCTAGCAAACCCACCCAAGAAACACCAAAAAGCCAAAAAAAAAGCATAGGAGATGCACTACTCATTGTTCTCCTACAACAACTACAACTGGCCCAGGATGCTCCTGCCTGTGGTCACACACCAGTGGTCATGAGGACCTGCCTCACTACATAAAGTACATTGGCCTAGGCCTTCCTCACCCCAACACATCATTAGCAAACCAAAAGATACACCCCCCCTAACACTACCACCAAACATGGCTCAAACCAACCAGCACAGGCCAGAACAGCATTCCACAGGAAGGAAACTGCTCACTCACCACCAGCATTAGTTGCTCTTTCACCCTCCAACCACCAACCCAAAAATATCTGCCCCAGGAACTGTGCCCTTCATACTGTCCATCCTGGTTTCAGATGGGATATAGTTCCGTTTTTCTTAGTAGCTAGTAAAGTGCTGCTTTAGATTCAGTATGAGAAAATTGTTGATAACACACTTGTTTTGGTAGTTGCTAAGTGGTGCTTATCCTGGGTCAAGGACTTCTTAGTGTCTCATGCTCTGCCAGTGCAGAGGTACACAACAATCTGTGAGGGAGCATGTCCAGGACAGCTGATCTGAACTGGCCAAAGGGATATTCCATACCATAGAATGTCATGTTCAGTATATAGAATCATAGAATGGTTTGGGTTGGAAGGGACTTTAAAGATCATCTAGTTCCCACCCCCACCCCACCTCCCTGCGCCATGGGCAGGGACACCTTCCACTAGACCAGGTTGCTTAGAGCCCTGTCCAGCCTGGCCCAGAACACTTCCAGGGATGGGGCAGCCAAAACTTCTCTGGGCAATCTGTTCCAGTACCTCACCACCCTCACAGGGAAGAATTTCTTCCTATTATCCAATCTAAATGTACCCTCTTTCAGTTTAAAGCCATTCCCCCTTGTCCTATCACTACATGCCTTTGTAAACAGACCCTCTCCAGCTCTCTTGTAAGCCCCCTTTAGGTACTGGAAGGCTGCTACAAGGTCTCCCTGGAGCCTTCTCTTCCCAGGCTGAACAGCCCAAACTCTCTCAACCTGTGTTCATAGGAGAAATGTTCCAGTCCTCCGATTATCTTCAAGGCCTCCTCTGGACTTGGTCCATCAGATAAACATCCTTCCTATGTTGAGGGCTCCAGAGCTGATTACAGTACTCCAGGTGGGGGTTTCACAAGAGCAGAGCAGAGAGGCAGAATCACCTCCCTTGACCTGCTGGCCATGCTTCTTCTCATGCAGCCCAGGATACACTTGGCTTTCTGGGCTGCCAGTGCAAATTGCTGAGACATGTTGAGCTTTTCATCCACTAACATCTTAAAGTCATTCTCCCCAGGGCTACACTCAATCCATTCTCTGCCCAGCCTATACTTGTGCTTGGAATTGCCTTGACCCAGGTGCAGGATCTTGCACTTGGTCTTGAACTCGGAGGTTTGCACAGACCCACCTCTAAAGTCTGTCAAGGTCCCTCTGGATGGAATCCCTTCCCTGTGATAGCATAGGGGTCAAAATGATTTTGGGGTTGATGATAGTTTTAGGTTGTGGGATCGATAGGCCTTGTAGGCCTTAAGGTAGGCCTTAGGTGTTGTTTTGTTAGAAGTGTAGTCATGAGAACGAGAACCGCACCTGTATGCTTTTTCCGTGACGATTACTTACGACAAGATTAATGAAATGATTGCGTAGGAAATATGAGTAGGAATAATAATTCACTTGCAACAATCCTGAGAAATGTAAGGGGGTAGTAAGAAAGGGGGGCTGAAACTTATGCTTGAGTGAAAACAATATATCCAATAGAGCAATGTCGAATTAATCATTAACTGATGATTATATGATGGTTATGTACGGAGTAGTATAAAATGTGTTCATTTTCAAACCCATGGCGGAGCTTGATCTGGGTCCGACGACCCCTGCTCCCAGGGCCCTTTTATTAAAGCACCCATATAATCATTCTGTGATTATGTGTTTTCTTACGCTAACACCTGCAGCATGACAACTGCACTACACAGCTTGGTGTCATCAACAAACTTGCTGAGGGTGTACTCAATCCCACTGTACATGTTACCAACGAAGATGTTAAACAGCACCGGTCCCAATACCAGCCCCTGAGGAACACCACTCATCACTGGTCTCCACTTGGACACTAAGCCCTTGACTGCAAGTATTTGAGTGCAACCATCCAGCCAATCCAGCCAAGTCTTTCTTTTATTGCCAACTGTAGTGGGTTGACCTTAGCTGGATGCCAGGTACCCACCAAAGCTTCTCTCTCACTCCCCTCCACAGATGGACAGGGGAGAGAAAATATAACAAAGGGTTCATGAGTTCAGATAAGGACCAGGAGAGACCACTCCCCAAATACCATCATGGGCAAAACAGACTTGAATTAGAGATATTATTATCCCATGGGGTTACAGCCTCTTCTCAGGCATCCACCTGCTCCAGTGTGGGTCTCTTCTGCAGGCTGCAAGTGGATCATCCCTATGAATCTCCATGGGCTGCAGGGGCACAGCTGCTTCACCATGGTCTTCACCACAGGCTGCAGGGGAATCTCAGCTCCAGCACCTAGAGCACCTCCTCCCCCTCCTTCTCCACTGACCTTGATGTCTGCAGGTTTGTTCCTCTCACATGTTCTCACCCCGCTCTTGTCTGGCTGCAATTACAACTGCACAGTAACTTTTTCTTTCTTTTTAAATATGTTATCACAGATGCGTTACCACAATTTCTGATTGGCCCAGCCTTGACCAGCAGCAAGATCTGTCTTTGGAGCTGCCAAGGATTGGCTCTACCGAACACAGAGAAAGTTTCTTGCATCATCTCACAGAAGTCACTCCTGCAGCTCCAAGGGAGCCTCTCCTGTCTGCTTGCGGGAGCCCGGCTGCCGCTGCCCAGCTCCGCTGTCTTCTGCCACTACTTTGGGTTTTTCGCTAGACTTTAACCGCACACCCTGTGTCTGCCCAACCCCCTGCGGTTTCTGCTACGGCTGCAGAGTTTCTGATACATTTTGTTTGCCACCTCCAGCGTTGGATCGCCTCTGCTGTTCTAGCTTGCTGCTCCGAGGTTTGTGCTAAAGCCCATCTCGCCACCTCGAGGGGCACTGGGACTGGTTGCCCCTGTGGGTTTTCAAAGGAAGCCCCATTTCTCTCTCTTCTGTCAGCTTGCCCACCATTACAGGGTGGAAAGAGGAAGCTGAGCTCAAACTCAAATGCCCTCTGCAGCCACAGGGGAGTCATCGCACCTGCCCTGCCTGACTGGGAGCCAACAGCGCCCCTGCTGGCTGTGACCATAACTACACTGAAGGGGAAAGTGCCTGACAGCTGAGAAAAGGCTGCTATTGGGGTTTTTTTTGTTTGTTTGTTGTTGCTGCTGTTGTTGTTGTTTGTCTTGTTATACATACATACATACATACATACATATATACTAGTAAAGAACTGTTATTCCTTTTTCCATATCTTTGCCTGAAAACCCTGTAATTTCAAAGTTATAATAATTTGGAGGGAAGGAGGTCATATTTTCCATTCCAAGGTAGGTTCCCGCCTTCCTTAGCAGACACCTGTCTTTCAAACCAAGACAGTCACCCTGGAAATTCCAGAGAGATACAAATCACTGCAATATGCTGGGGCCTGGCCCAGGCCTACCGAGCCCTGCTCAACACCACTCTGCACTCAGGGGGACAAGGTCTCTGGCTCTGACAACAATAGGCCCTGCAACTACTCCAACCCCTGTGACAGGCCTTGCAGCTGCACCAGAGAACCAACATGTGCTGGTATCAGTTGCCCCTATACAGAAGAAATGTACACAGAGGTCAGCTCATAAAAGAGCTTAGTAAAGGAGGACAAGGAGGGAAGGCAAAGAGGATGAAGCAGCAGGACCATCACAAGTGCCATTCATAGGAACAGGAGGAAGAGGAAGAACAAGTGGTAACCACCGTTCAATCTCTATCCTTAAATGAACTGCAGGAGATATGAAAAGATTTCAGCTGTTATCCAGGTGAGTGTATTATTACTGCCTGGCTGCTCTGATGCTGGAATAACAGTTTGGAAATAGAGGGTAAGGAAGTCAAGCAGCTGGGATCACTTGCTAAGGAAGCAGGCATTGACAAAGCAATAGGAAAAATGACACAGGCCCTCAGTCTCTGGAGGTGACTCCTGTCAAGTATGATGGAAAGTTATCCCTAGAAGGAAGATATTCCATGTCATCCAGGGAACTAGACTGCAGTTGAGAAAGGTATCTTACACCTGAGGGAATTAGCCATGTGAGAGACGATTTATTATGACCTGGACAATGCGTAATTACACAAAGATACAGACCAAGTCCTATGACTACAACCCATGAAGTGGAAATGTGTACAGAGCACACCAATGGTGCATGCCAACCCATTAACAACATTAATCTGGAAATACAATACACCACTAACAGTTGATGAAGTGATTCACCATCTCTGGGAATATGAAGACAGTATTTTTTCCTCCCTCATCTCAGCTGTGAAGAAACTGTCCGATAAACTGACCCAAGAGTTCCAGCAATTAAGAAGGATATCATAGAATGGATAAGGTTGGAAGGGACCGTCATCTGGTCCAGTCTTCCTGCTGAAGCAGGATCATCCCAGAGCACATGGCACAGGATTGTGTCCAGATGGTTTTTTAATATCTCCAGTGAAGGAGACTCTACAACCTCTCTGGGCAATCTGTCCCTGTGCTCAGTCATCTGCACAGTAAAGAAGTTCTTCCTCATGTTCAGGTGGAACTTCCTGTGTTCCAGTTTCTGCCCATTGCCTCTTGTCCTATTGGTTGGCACCACCAAGAGCCTGGCTCCATCCTCTTGACACCCTCCCTTCAGATACTTATTGATGAGGTCCCCTCTCAGTTGTCTCTTCTCAAGGCTGAACAGGCCCAACTCCCTCAGTCTTTCCTCATAAGAGATGCTCCAGTCCCTTAATCATCTTTGTAGCCTTCTGCTGGACTCAGTCCAGGAACTCCATGTCTCTCTTGTACTGAGGAGCCCAGAACTGGACACAGAACTCCAGATGTGCCTCACCAGGGCTTAGAGGGGCAGGATCATGCCCCTTGACCTGATGGCAAAGCTCTTCCTAATGTACGCCAGGATCCTGTTGACCTTCTTGGCCACAAGAGAACACTGCTGACTCATGGATGCCTAGGTCCTTCTCCGAAGAGTTGCTTTCCAGCAGGTCAGCCCCCACCCTGTGCTGGTGCATGGGATTATTCCTCCCCAGGTGCAGGACTGTGCACTTGCCTTTGTTGAATTTCAGATGGTTCCTCTCTGCCCATCTCTCCAACCTGTCAAGGTTCTTCTGAAGGGCTGCACAACACTCTGGGGTATCAGCCACTGCTACCAGCTTTGTTTCATCAGAAAACTTGTTGAGGACGCAGCTGCCCCTTGAGCCAAGTCATTGATGAATAAGTTAAACAATACTGGGCCCAGTATTGAACCCTGGGGGACACCACAAGTGACAGGCCTCCAACTAGACCCTATGCCACTGATCACAACCCTCTGGGTGTTGCACTGTTGGACACGAAAGAAACACACAAATTTTAGTAGCAGGTCAGGACCTCTAGGCAGGACCAGAAAAAGAGGGCCTGCCTTTCTTTATTCTCTCAATTTTATATTGTTCTTAAGACAATTGTGGATTGGTTAATGAGGTTACCACCTCTACAATTCTACAGGATAATGACACAGTCTATTATCTTTCTCCGCCTTAGGAGAAAGGAATGAAAACAATCTAGAAGTTCAAAACAACCTAGGCTGGTTAAGAAAACATGGACTATGTTTATAGAAAATGCGTGAGAAATTCTACTAGTGAAGTAAAAACATAGAACACTGTAAACACCAGGGCGACATCTGGGATCTGCCATTCAGCCAGTTCTCAACTCACCTCACTGTCCATGCATCCAGTCCACATTTCCAGAGCATGCCTATGAAGATGTGAGAAAGTGTCAAAAGCCTTGCTGAAGTCCAGGTAGACATCATCTATGGCTCTCCCCTCATCCATCCAGGTAGCTGTTTCATTGTAGAAGGCAATCAGGCTAGTCAAGGATGACTTCCCTTTAGTGAATCCATGCTGACTGCTTCTGATCACCTTCTTGTCCTCCATATGGGTAGAGATGGCCTCCAGATGAAGGGCTTCATCACCTTTCCAGGGACTGAGGTGAGGCTGACTGGCCAGTAGCTCCCTGGGCCCTCCTTCTTGACCATTTGAAGATCAGGGTGACATTTGCCTCCAAAATTAGTGTACCTTCTACAGGGATGGTGTTGGAAAATATACCAAGTTTAATTTTTTTTATTTTATAACTTAAGTCAGGTTTGCTCGCCTTTGCCCTGGGGGAAGGGAATTAAAAGTTTCCAGGATATTGTTCCACCAGGTGTGGCAGGACTTCCTCCCCCCCCCCACAGATGGCTGGTACAGATGGGAGAGATAACCAAGGCGGGTCAAAGGCCCAGCAAAGGGTCATCTCCTGGCGCCAAAAGGTCTACAGCCTGACCAAGAATCAACATCTTGGTATGGAGAGCAGATGTGGGAAGAGATAAAAGAAAAATAAATATAATTGACCAAAGACACTGTTCTTTACGACTATAAAAAACACCCAGATTATCACAGAGGTAGAAGCTTCTTACACACTCCCTGGAAACGTGCAAGATATCTACTCCCCAAAGCGTGGGCGCATCTTCGTGGCTACTTTTCTGGAAACTGAGGAAAAGGATTTCGATGTGTGCCCCATCAGCAACAGGATGGTAAGATACATTGAATCCTAATCTATACTATTTCTTTGCTAGCTATAAATAGGTACCTTTAATCGTGCACTGTATGTTATCTATGTTATCTACTAGTAGTTCTCTCTTTTTTTTGTTGTTTTATTCCTGTTGAAAGGAATGAGGAACTTGTCTTTACAAACAAACTGTGGGTCTTGCCAGTAGATAGCTAACACTGAGAGATAAAAGAAACAATGGGGAGGATTCCAATGACTGATGAATGGAATGGGGGAGATTTGCATTTACAAACAAACAAACCAAAGGTCTGCTGATAAATAAAACTGAATATTGGAAAATTAAAATAACTATAAATTCCATAAGGAATTCCACTGAGTGACACAAGGGAAGGACAAAAGAGCGGGGAATTATACATTAGAGGGGGGGTCTGTATTAGGCGTCTGTACCTCTCAAATACCTCAGTCAACGGGGAAAGAGAGAAGGGCCTGCAATCGGCAAATTAGGATAAAAGGGAGGCTGCATCCTCCAAAATTTGAGAGACCCCAAAGGAATGCTGTCTCGGTTTGAAGGACAGGTGTCTGTTAAGGAAGGCAGGAGCCTCCCTTGGAATGGGAAACTGTAACCTCTCTCCCTCTGAACTATTATAAATTTGAAATCAAGAGGCTCTCAGGCAAAGATATGGAAATAGGAATAACAGTTCTTTACTAATATCTAAAACAAAGATGACAAATAACAACAACTATAACGTTAACCAACAAACAGAACCAGAAACCTAGTGGCAGCCTGCTCGGCTTCAGGCACCTTTTCCCTTTGGTGCAGTTCTAGCCACAGCGTGCAGGGTCGCTCTGGGTGTGGTGATTCCCCGGTGGTTGCAGGGGGCGCTCCGGCGTGAGCTCAGGTAGCACACGGCAATGGCAGCTGCCCGAGGCACGGAGGGATGGAGGAGAGCCCTTGCTCCACAGACCCTCGGGGGGCAGCTGGTGTCGGTGCCACAGCAGGATCTCCGGACACAGGGAGCTGGGACGGCAAGAGGTCTTGACGTGCAGGGGGGAAACCCCGCCACAATGTAGCGAGGAAACTCGGAGCGGCGAGGAGGAGCGGGGGGAGAGACAGGCTGGTGGCAGGCAGCTCCCGATGGGCAGAGAGGAAAAAGACTCACAGCAGACAGACCGGCAGCTCCGCACTGGCTTCTCAGGGGGGCCGTGGGTTCAGCAGACAGCAGCTCCGACCGTCCAGCTCTGAGGGTCCCGAGCAAGAGAGCGTGACCTCCCCCCTGCCCTTGCTTTTCTGTCTCTCCAAATCTGGCGTTGTCAAGCCCTGCTTCCATGAGGGGCAATTTTGCCCCACCTTGCCAAGGAGAAAGGCTCTAGCCTTGTGCTTTGTTTCTCTTAAGTACTCAGTCATTTGTGTCTTAGCAACCCATGGGAGAAAAATTCCTGAGGAAAAGAACTAAATCCAACTTTCAACAAATGCCCCATGGCCTCTCCCTTTATTTGAATACAGGACTCATCTGTCTCCTTTTTGGACATAAACCTCTGGTGTTCGTGGATTAATTTCCTCACAAAATGGGGGCTTGGACCGGGATATTTCCACTGTCCGGTGGCGGTGGGAAGTGAGTGGGGGCTGAAGGCGCGCCTCACCCAGTTTCGGTGATCAGCTCCCCTTGGTGCTGGCTGGCACCGGGCGATTGATTGGGGTACCGAGACTGTCCAGGAGACAGACGAGTGGTGGACCAGGGGGGTCCGTGAAGACTCCACAGGGAAGGACCACTGAAAATCTCACTGGTGAGTAAAATGGGATCTTCGGGGAGCAAACCTGGAAGGGCACCCAGGGAGGGTTGCACAAGTGAAATAGGGCACCCAGGGAGGGTTGCAAAGGTAAAGCCAGGAAGGGGCCCAGGCAAAAGGGATGACAATCCCAAAATATCTCCAAAGAATCCCTTGTAAGAATGTTGACTTGGTTTACACATTTTTCCTGAAGTAATTAAAGACATAGATGCCCAGGGAGGGCAATAAGGGAAAGCTGAGAAGGGGTCTTGGCAATCCGTGCCCAGGGAGGGCAATAAGGGAAAGTCGGGAAGGGGTCTCGGTAATCCGTGCCCAGGGAGGGCAATAAGGGAAAGCTGAAAAGGGGTCTTGGCAATCCGTGCCCAGGGAGGGCAATAAGGGAAAGCTGAGAAGGGGTCTTGGCAATCCGTGCCCAGGGAGGGCAATAAGGGAAAGTCGGGAAGGGGTCTCGGTAATCCGTGCCCAGGGAGGGCAATAAGGGAAAGCTGAAAAGGGGTCTTGGCAATCCGTGCCCAGGGAGGGCAATAAGGGAAAGCTGAGAAGGGGTCTTGGCAATCCGTGCCCAGGGAGGGCAATAAGGGAAAGTCGGGAAGGGGTCTCGGTAATCCGTGCCCAGGGAGGGCAATAAGGGAAAGCTGAAAAGGGGTCTTGGCAATCCGTGCCCAGGGAGGGCAATAAGGGAAAGCTGAGAAGGGGTCTTGGCAATCCGTGCCCAGGGAGGGCAATAAGGGAAAGTCGGGAAGGGGTCTCGGTAATCCGTGCCCAGGGAGGGCAATAAGGGAAAGCTGAAAAGGGGTCTTGGCAATCCGTGCCCAGGGAGGGCAATAAGGGAAAGCTGAGAAGGGGTCTTGGCAATCCGTGCCCAGGGAGGGCAATAAGGGAAAGTCGGGAAGGGGTCTCGGTAATCCGTGCCCAGGGAGGGCAATAAGGGAAAGTCGGGAAGGGGTCTCGGTAATCTATAACCAGGGAGGGCAACAAAGGAAGTGTGGAGAAAAATAGTCAAGGCAAATAACAGTGGAGGCTGTGTGATAAGGAAAGACTGAGAAGTTCTCTGCCTGATCTTCAAAATCTTCAGTCTAATACGGGGCTGGCTGCAAGTCTTTTGTATTCCCAGCTTTCAGGAAAGGGAAAGCAGGGAAGTTTTGTTTGTACACCCCTGAGCCATTAACCAGGGTGGAGGATTTGGGTTTGCATGCTTGCTATTCAGGACATTAAGGGGGTTTCTGTTAGAGGTCAGGTGCGACCGACAGCACGGGCTGGGGGATCTGTGGGGGAGGTGCGGGACCGAGCTGAGGCTGTGGGACAGCTGGGGCTCAGTGCCAGGCAGTGCCTGACGCCACCAACCCCCGCAGGCAGGGGCTGCAGTGGCTCCCCGGGCCCATGAAGTTGCAGGACACCCCAGCCACCAGCCCGTCCCTGGGGCACTGTCGGCTGTGCCCGCCCGCTGAGCTGCGCTGCACCTGGTGCTTTACACAGCTTGTAGTGCTGGGAGCCCAAGGACCAAAGGGAAGGAGGCAGCCACCAGGAATGAAACATTATAAATGAATTGTTCAGGGTGTCGTACCGGGAGCTCAACTGAGAAGTGTGTTTCCTAGTAGACACAGGAACTTCTCTATCTATGCCAAAGGAAGAACAATTGTTCAAATGTTCTTTTCGTAAGTGGGAAAGATGTGTGTGTTAATTTGAGTTTTGCTGGCAAATAACAGTAACACAGGGATGCCCGTGAAAGTTTGCTGAATGTGTGAGATGCATGTGAAAAACAAGAGTTTCTCATAATTCCTAGTTGTGATTGAGGTTTGCTGGGAGACAATTTGATGGCTGGAGTTGGAAATGCAAGTTGGTATTGTGGGGGGTAATGGGGTGGTTAACACTGTTGTGAATGCTGGACTGAACCCAGAGGTGTGGGCAGTCCCAGGGAATATGGAAAACTGGTTATGGAGCCTCTCCACATTACTCTGAGGCAACCTGGACAAGTGGTGCCTAAAAAGCAGTACCCTCTTTCAAGGAAAAAGGAAAGGAAAAAGGAGAGGAGAGGAGAGGAGAGGAGAGGAGAGGAGAGGAGAGGAGAGGAGAGGAGAGGAGAGGAGAGGAGAGGAGAGGAGAGGAGAGGGGAAGGGAGGGAAGGGAAGGGAAGGGAAGGAAAGGAAAGGAAAGGAAAGGAAAGGAAAGGAAAGGAAAGGAAAGGAAAGGAAAGGAAAGGAAAGGAAAGGAAAGGAAAGGAAAGGAAAGGAAAGGAAAGGAAAGGAGGAGGGAGGGAAGAAGGAAGGAAGGAAGGAAGGAAGGAAGGAAGGAAGGAAGGAAGGAAGGAAGGAAGGAAGGAAGGAAGGAAGGAAGGAAGGAAGGAGGGGGTTACAGCCTGATGCTAAGTTAAAGGCAGGTCTTTTGAAACTGTATATGTCCCCCTATAACACTCCAATCCTGCCAGTTATAGTGCAGGACCTGACAATAGTAAATGAAACTATTAAACCCAGGCACTCCACAATCCTAGATCCTTGTACCATCTTGAATCAGGTTCCCTCCTCACACTGGTGCTAAGGGATGCTTTCTGAGGATACCCTCTTACAGAGCGTAGTAAATAGTATTTTGCCTTTGAGTGGGAACAAGAGGGAAAAGAGGTTAATTTACTCCATCCCTAAGAATGAGGTTATTGCAGTATGTGAAAGGCTTGCTCCTATTGAGAGAATGGGAGGAGGTGGTAGGTGAAGCTGCTGTGAAATTGTTCCATTTTCTGGCTTGTGGGGGAGCCGCGTTTAAACACTGCGGCAAGACAGGGACCAGCTCTGATATACGGTGTGTGATAAAGAGAGTGAGCACAAGGAGGAAGGAAAATCTGGGAAATGCAGATTGTACGTATAAAGATTAGGATTTTCTTTTAAGGATTTTTTTGTTCACTAAGAAAAAAAATGGTTTTGAGCTGTAGAAAAATTGTCAAAAATATCTTTGATTGTTCAAGGAGTTGTAAAAATAGTGGTATCTTCTGTAGGCTTAAAAATTTGAATGCATCTTTCTCTGAGGGAATTATGGAAATTGTGGTAAATGAATTTGGAGATTTAATTCCTTTGTTTACATGGGGTTTTGTGCAGAGCCGAAGGGCTCTGTTTGAAAGGGGACCCACTTGATCCAAGAAAGTTAAGGTTTAAGAAATAGTTTGAGGAGCTGCTTGCTGGAACACTATGGGCCACCTGCTTGGCATTTATCAAGGATTAAGAAATAGTTTTAAGAGTTGCTCACTGAAACACTATGGGCCACCTGCTTAAGATCTACCATGTCTGTTACAATAAGGTAGGAGGATGAAAGACTATTGTGAAAAGGTAGAAACCGTAACTTGGTTCCTGCTTTCTGGACCCCAAAACTGGCTGAAACTAGCCCTGGAGCTTGGACTAAGACCAAGACACTAGAGAGCATGCACGAAGGACCAAGGTGAAAATTTACCCTGAGAAAGACTACTCTTACTTCATCTCAACCCTCACTCATGACCACTAACAAGTGGCCTGAGGCAGAGCTGTGCCTGCGCAAGCATATGGAAATTACTTTTGAACTCATTATAATACGAAACGGGGATAGGTCATGAATATGTATAGGGGTACTGGGAAATCTAATATATATGTAATATTTTAGGAAATAAATGTAGAAGCAAGAGTGACTGATGGCACATGTGTCCATAGGGGCACACATCTCAGCACTGATTAAAATCAATTAAATGTATCTACCTCCAAACTTACACAATTTAAGTTTCGGGGTCTCATTCCGTGCACCATTCCCCCCTGCTTTTTGTGTGTTTTGTTGTGAAAAGCCAGAGTTGGCAGGTTCTAATCCTGAAGCCAATTCTGCTGCTGCTGCCTTGCAGGGATGGCGCTGCCCCTATGCAGGCCTAGGAATTTATCATGCAGCTTCCTCTGTGGGGGCAATAAGAAAACTTTAGGAGAAAATATTTTGTTATCCATCCTTGGTTAGCTTTTTAGTCACCTCCCTACACCTAGGGTGGACTTGATACAAAAATTGGGATAAGAAGCAATTGGTTTACTAAAAAAAAAAAAAAATTAAATATTTAGAACACATTTTGACTGGAGGGTTAAAGTGTATTGATCCAGAAAGAATACAAGGAATTTTACAAGTACCATTACCCCAGACAAAGAAGGAGCTACGGCAGTTTTTGGGTTTGGTGGGGTACTGCAAAACATGGATTGAGGATTTTTCTGTTTTGGCCAGACCTTTATATGACTTTTTAACCCAGGACAGTCCTAGTGTTTTAATATGGACACCAGAAGGAGAGCAAAGCCTTAGAAAATTAAAAGACAAATTGGTTAATGCTCCAGTCTTAGCTCTTCCAAACTCAAAAAGGGGAATTTGAGTTGTATGTGGATGTTGAACAGGGCCATGCTAAAAGAATTCTGGTACAAGAGCACAGGGGGACACTGTGGCCTGTTGCTTATTTTTCTAAGCTGTTAGACCCTGTGGCCAGAGGCTGGCCTCATTGTCTGCAGAGCTGTGCAGTCATGGCTTTGGAAGTAACTGAAGCCCGAAAAATTACATTGGAGGATATCTGATTGTTAAAGTTTCACATCAAGTTAAAGCCTTGTTAACTGAAAAAGCTCTAACCAGCACTCGGTTGTTGCAGTGGAGTTGAGAAATGGGGAGGGGTTTAACCCAGCCTCGTGTTTGAGTGGCCCTAGAGAAGGGGGGGCCTGGTAGGAGACCCATGGCTGCATTCGGGTGGTGGACCTCCGGACTCAGGCTGGAGAGGGTTTGCAGGACACTCCCTGGCCTGGGGGAGAAGGTGTGTTTATTGATGAATCTTCAGGAGTGATAGAGGGGAGGCGATTTTTAAGATTCAATGTCGTTAATGAAAAGAAATTAAAGGAAGGGGGGAGGTTGCCACCCATATGGTCAACTCAGACAGCCGAGCTCTGTGCGCTTGTGAGAACCTGTAAATTATATCGGGACAAGCTAGTGAGTGCTTTTACTGATTCTAAATATGCCTATGGGTGATACATGCATGTGAGAAACTATGGGAAGAAAGAGGTTTATTAACCTGCTGGGGAAAACATTAGGTCATGAGAACTCAATTACTCGCTTATTGGAAATAATGGATTTACCAAGAGAAATAAAAATAAAAGTTGTTACAGGACATCAAGCAAGGTACTCAGAAGAGACAATAAGTAATCAACTAATAAATGGAAATGTTCAGAAAGCAGCACTTCTGCCAGAGGTCTCTGGGATCTGCACTTTGCTCCCTGTTGCCAGAGGGAGGGGGGAGGTGGTGGTGCTGTCTTTTCCACCAGGGGAGTTGGAAATAATTAAAGGTGGTAGGACAAAGGAAAAAGGGAAAATTGATCAACAAAGGACAGTAAACAGTGGATGCCAGGAACTTTGGGCCTGCAAATGTTAAAACAACTCAATGAAGAGAGTTATTGTGCCTCTCCAGGATTGGCAAAGACCTTCTTCAAGATGTATTGCCTTGAGTCTTTTTGTTTTAGCAAAGTGAGTTATTGAAGAGTGCCTGACTAATGTCAATAGCCAGACTACAAAAGAAATGGCAAGACAGGGAAATAACCTTGAGCTATACTCCTTTCCAGAGGGTGTCCAGTGTATTTTGCTGAGATGCCCTAGGCAAAGAGGGTTAAGATATCCTCTGGTTGTGGTATGCCGGCTGGCAGGGTGGCCAGAAGAGTTTCTAGTGACTTCAGTAACTATTTGATCAGTTAACAAATGGAGTTGTGAAAACAGTGAACTTAGAACTCATTTTACAGGGGGATCCTTCAAAGGATTATGGCTGTTTTGAAAATCCAGTAGGACCTCTATACACCCTGGCACTCTGAGAATTCGGGTCAAGTAGAAAGGAAATCCTTACCTTTGTAATTCTCAGCCTAGTGGGGGTGGATATAAGTAATGTATATTTAAACCAGTCTATGGCTAGGATACTGTGTCTTGTGAAATCTCTTTGACAGGAAGCCCAGTTAGCACAGACGCTGCCTTTGGACTTTACTGTTCTCAACATCCAACCAGGAGATTGGACCCTAGTAAAGGAGTGGAAAGAAGCACCACTGGTGGCGAAGTGACGTGGACCTTTCCAAGTGTTACTGACCACAGAAACAGCCATCAAGACAGTTGAACACGGGTGGACCCATCACACTCGGGTCAAGGTCTCTGAAGCCCCAGAGATTTGGACATCTCAGCTGGAGGAGAAGGATGGGAGGCCACGACTGAAACTCTGCAAGAGTGGACCAGAGTAGCAGCCAGTGTGTGGACATTAGGGGAAGCCCTGTGTGCTACCCACAGACTGCTGAAATAGTCTGTGTGGACATCCCTCCTCTCGGATTTCCAGTCATTGGGGGGCTAACCTTCACTGTCATTTTAAGCTGTTTTCTGTACCTTCACTTGCCACAGGTGGTGCAGAAGACAATGTGAAAATTAGATTAGAAAATTACATTACACCATTAAAATGTTTTTCTTAATAGTCTTACATTTATATTGTCAATTAGGTTTGGGCCAAAGGTGGGAAAATAATTTTTTTTAGTCTTAGGAGAAAAAGTAGCAAAAACCTTAACCTTAGCAGATGTTGGGTCTGCAAGGGGCCAGTAAGATCTGAGGACTGGCCATAAATGACCAGCCCAGTCAAACCTAAATGGTGAGTCAGCACCCTGAGTGAGGTCCATAATAAAATGGGATTTTTGGGGCAAAGAAAGAAGTCCATAGCAACTTCATTCTTCTGCAAAGAGGCATTTATTGTCTAAATAGAACAAGAGGTGTATACATGGGGAAAAGTGTTTGTGACTGCACTTTGTCTTTGGGTTTATCTATTAGCAGAAGAGGGAGTGTGTGGAAAATTAAATTACTCTAAACGCTGTTTATAAATAAGTGACAAAGTGAAGAAACAAGTAACAAAGGGAATAAGAAACTTAACTCATGTACCAGTCCAAACATGGAAAAGATGGGAATGAGACATGTTTTCGTAGTCACCTAGTGGACTATGGGTTAAATGAAAGCTTTTTTTTCGTGCCTGATCCCTTGCTTAGTGCAACTTCAACATGTGATCAAGGAAATGCAAGTAGCAGCCATGCAAAAAATGATGTCACTGCAAATAATTGCAAAACCAAAAAGACCCAGGAACAGAAAGTTAAGTCAGTAATAACTAGTTTGCAAAGACAATTTTTGAGAAAATAAAAGAGGAGGGGTTGAAAGGAATGAGGAACTTGTCTTTACAAACAAACTATGGGTCTTGCCAGTAGATAGCTAACACTGAGAGATAAAAGAAACAATGGGGAGGATTCCAATGATTGATGAATGGAATGGGGGAGATTTGCATTTACAAACAAACCAAAGGTCTGCTGATAAATAGAATTGAATAGTGGAAGATGAAAAGAACCATAAATTCCATAAGGAATTCCACTGAGTGACACAAGGGAAGGACAAAAGAGGGGGGAATTATATATTAGAGGGGGGTCTGTATTAGGCGTTCTGGGAAGTCTATACCTCTCAAATATTGTCTCCTTTTTGGACATAAACCTCTGGTGTTCGTGGATTAATTTCCTCACACTGTGTAGTAAAGTCTGTTTCAAGTCTTAATGTCTGTTAATTTTGTGTCTATTAAATAAATAATTCATTCTATAATAGACCTATTTGGTCATTATTAAAGAACTTGTGAGCGAGAGTGGTTTTGGGGTGCTGTCTGCTGCCAGAGGCCTGGGTAAAAGGCAAGGACTTATCTAAACTCTCATATCTATCAATAACACCAGGTGAGGCCTGATGAACTTAACATCTCAACAGACTGGGAGTAGCACAGAAGATACACAAAAGATAATGACCATAAACAGCCATCAATAACCATTAATGGACCATCAACTCAGAATATCACCCCTGGTATGATCAGACACCCGGTCTGGGAGATAAGAATGAGGACCTAATTAGCATTGGAGGCAAAGAGATCTGTAGCCAATAGGAAACCAAATACTAAGAACTACATAATTTGGAACCAATGAACATTGAACCAATGAATTTCTACAGGTTTTGACTGAATAACTATATGAAAAATTTAGTAAAATTCATGTGTCATGGAATGATTTTCTCTGCACAACCCGGGCTATGTGTGGATGAAATTATTTCTGTTGCACATCCTGGTCAGAACAACATCCAGGCCAGAAATAAAGTAATGCCTTGGTTCTCTAACACTAAAAATGTTGTTGGAGGGTTTTTGCTTTTCCTGCAGTTTCAGTGACAACGGCACCTACGTATGCCAAAACATCATGCACATGCAAGCACTCAAAGCACAGCACTCCCCAACACAACATTGCCTGACAAGACCATGGCTCCCAGCCTGTTAGCACCACAACACAGACATTTTCCCTGCTCCAAAAGCTTTGATAAAACATGACGGTAGCTCTCGTAGAAGCAGAATGTGATCCTTGCTGTTGGAAGGGACCTTAAAACTTCAGTAAGTGAAACCACCACCTGCTTCTCCTTCTACTAGAGCCCTAACTAGATTAGTTGGTTCAGCTCCAGGACCCTTGGATACTCCTCCCCTCAGGGCAAAAGGGCTCAAGCCCATTCCAAACGCAAGACCTATTGCTTCCAAACACCCTTACATGGGGCATTTTCTTCTTTGCTCTCCAGCCATCGCAGGTAAAAAGGTAGAGAAAGCACAAGACTCCTGTTACAGGCACACACACATGGGACCACAGCCAGGGACCCAATCCAGCAGGCGGATGTAATGGATGAATAAATGATAAATGTTGGCTTTGTAAAAACAGTGTTTTGATAAAATATAGTTAAGTAGAAACAAGATTGTAGTAAAATTATAACCTCAAGATAAGTGTGATATATTGGAAAATGTAGTCATAAATATATAGCCGTAAACATCTTTTGAGCTGATTACTTGCAGTGCTAAGGAATTTCAAGGGAAACAAGAGAAGATAAGGCCAATTCACAGCTCTCTGCTGACACTGTCCAGGCACCTGAAGAGACATTCTGGCAAGAAGGAGGGGGGCAGAGACCAGGGGGAAAGAGTTGTTTGAAATGCAAATTTTCTTCTGAGCTTAATGAATATGTAACAGTTAAGGGTACTTAACCCATTGTAAAATAAAGGAAAGCGTGCCTCTAGCAGATATGCTATGCACCCAGCGCTGTTTTTGCCTTTGTTCTACTAATAAATGTTCAATATTATTTTACTAAAATTTTTGTTCCTGGACCCGTTTATAACACGGAGGAGCAATATATATACCTGAAAAAAGCGCCTTTCTTCCTTATTCTCGGGAGCTTGAAACATAGAAGCTGGGGCAGATGTATCCAGGAACACATCCAACAATCAAGTGCCTACACCCAGAGCCATCCCCTCAGAAGCTGCTGCCGCCACCACCACTGGCCCCCCAAGGCCCTCGGTCCAGGAGGGGGCTCCCCAGGCTCTTCCAAACAACATCATTTCACAACCCTTCCAAATGTGAAAAGATCAGCTAATATGAAAACAAAGGCAACATACAAGGGAAAGGAAAACAGACCACAACAGAAACCAGGTCATTACAGACAGAAGAGACTCCAGCAGAAAAGACTCAACCACTGCCCTGGGCAGCCTGTTCCAATGCTTGACAACCCTTTCCATGAAGAAATTTTTCCTAATATCCAGTCTAAACTTCCACTGGTGTAACTTGAGGCCATTTCCTCTTGTCCTACCATTTGTTGCATGGGAGAAGAGACCAACACCCATCTCACTACAACCTCCTTTCAGGTAGTTGTAGACAGCAATCATGTCTCTCCTGAGCTTCCTTTTCTCCAGGCTAAACAACTCTAGCTCCTTCAGCCATTCCTCCTAAGACTAGCCATAACTGCATTAAGAAGTCTACACTCTTGACTAGCATTTTCAGCATGCTTTATTTACTGGGTTATAAAATAAAGTTGCCTGAGTTTTAGACAGGTGTTCAGGCTGTGCAGCTGGATAGGGTTTTGTCTAGGACATCCCTGTATTTAGCTTTGACTATCTGACTCTCACTGTCCCCAGACTCCACATGCAAGACCTGGTTCTGACTTGGACCTTTATGGCATTCATCCAGTGATACTTCTTTTCAGATTGTTGGAAAACATACCAGTTTAGAAATATTTTTATATAACTTTAGTCAGGTTTATCCACCTTTGCCTCGGGGGAAGTAAACTGAAGTTTCTTTGCAGGGCTTTGTTTCTCTAGGTGAGGCCTGATGGTCTTAGCATTTCAACAGACTGGGAGCAGCCCCAAAGAGATAAAGGCCATTGACGGAACATCAACGGAACATCAGCGGCCATCTGAGAACATCTACCCCAGACTCTGCCTCGGGCAGAGTTGGAGACATCTCCAGAAAAGACTGATAAGGGATGAAAATCCAATTAATGTCGGAGGCGAGGGGATTCCCGATCCAATGGGAAACTGTATACTGGAGGTTACTCAACTCATGACCAATGAGCACTGACCTAATTCATCCCTATGAGTTTTAATTGTATAAAATATCTGAGAAATCTTGTAAAAGACATGTATCATGGAATGATCCTCTCTGCACACCCGGGCTATGTGTGGATGAGGTGATTTCTGTGGTACATCCTGGCCAGAACAACATCCTGGCCAGAATAAAGAAATGCTTTGATTCTCTAACATTAAAACGTTGGAGGGTTTTTGTTTTTCCCACAGTTTTGGTGACAAGATCACTGCTCGTTACTCCATTTCTGCATCTAGAGATACACTGAATCGCTTAATCTGGTGACTTTTCTCAGTAACATACTACCAAATGTTCTCTTCAAGATCCTTATCCTAGTTTTCTGAAAACAAAATTATTTACCTTTCTGCAATCTAGGCTGAGGCACTTTGTGAATCTACGTCAGCTTTAGTCATGCCATTTACATTCATGATCCAGGTAAAGAAGAAAACTTCATATACTCTCCCTCCTGCAGCTCACCTGCATTTGTTGCCATGATGCACATGCAAAGATCTCCACCTATGAGCACCTCCAAAACCTGTCAGATGCACCTACTGGCTGCCAATTTGTTTACTTGCTGTTCAATCCTACCTCTTGGTTAAAGAAAACATTGACACACAGACTTCAACTAGATTTGACAAGATGTCATACTCTCCCTATAACAAAGATTTCTCCACTCAAAAGCACAGAGCACATTTGCTTCTATTTGCAAATTGACAGTTTCACTGTATCAATTTATACCACCTAGAAAACAGTGGATAATTGAAAAAACAGCACACAGAACATAAAGATAAGCTCTCAGTCACTATCAAATCAACTAATTTGTGTTGCACAAATGATCGACACTGAAGATAACTTGTTTAAAATTAAATAAACCAAGCCATTTACTTACCATTGGCAGCCTGGATTGAAGCATCTGGAAATCATCATAACCATAAATCTGCTTAAAGACAGATAAAAATAAAACATCATTATAACACATTTCTCTGATGCTGATCAATTTGGGGCTCTGTTTAAACAGTTTGACCTAGGCCCAGTCTATTTTAAAGATGTACAGATACGTCACATTGTGCTATCATGGTGATAAGGCTAGTAGAGCAAAGCTTAAAATGGTTTTTCACTCTGATGTTGTTTTCTCATGACAGCAGTCCTCTGAGAATATTACTGTTCTGTGTTCAATATGGTTTTCACAGATGCATCGTTCATCAAATTGTGAAAAATCTACAGGGCATTCAGAATTGGAAGTAAGAGCAACAGCCTTCCTTGCTGTAATAATTACTTCTGAAAATAGCAGGATTTAAGATATGATGACCAGACCACAAAGCAACCTATTGTATCCCCTCGCATTTGGTATGATATAGAAGAATTATTAGAATAAAGTTTCCGATTCAAAAAACAGATAACCAAAAATATGTTGATCCTGGTCAGACACCAAAAAGCTACGTGCAATCTATTAAAGTATAACAGACAGGACACATGGCACATTTCAACCATTACTATGCACTATTACTATTAGATTACTATGTAATACTATCTACTCCAGTAATACAAACCTAAATGGGTCTAATTTTATTCAAAGAGCCTAAGACCTGATAATTCTGAAAACCATAGAAACATGCATGTTTAACTTCAACAGCAGCCAGATAAGGTCTGTACCAAGAGTTATACAATTTACTATCAACAGTAAACCCTCACTGAATACATTTAACATTCTTCAGCATTTGGAACAAGAATTCCAGGTGCAACATGTGCCAACAGAAATGCCTTGGCATAGACAACAGCAGGTCTGGAGGGCTCACTTGTACCAAGACTTAAGCAATCAAGGACAAACAAATTGCTTACCGGGTAGGCAGGCAGAAGTCCTCCAGGTCCCATAATATACTGGTTATGCAACAAGGGTGGTACACCTTGAGGCAGATTCGGAGGAGCTTTGCCTATAGAATTAAAATACAGACACTTTAACAAGTCTTTAGAAAAGAAAAGGCTTCAGCATTGAGACAAGATAGATCACAAGTCCTGGCAACTGCACTGTCTTCGTTTGTAAAAGCAGAACTACACAGAAGAATTTTGTGCTGGTTGATGAAAATGCTCAAAATAGCCTGGAGAGTTTAACCATGCCTCAAGGAAGGGAAACCACAGGCTACTTAAGACTGAAAAGAGTCCCATCAGAGAACAGTCTAATTTTGTTATCTACTCTGTCCAAGAGAATTACAAGAATTACAGGAACTTCTCCTTTCCTCGGTTCTCTCCTGAAGGCAAAACTCAGGCATTGTTTTCAGTCTAAGAGCAAGTTATCTCCTTTCATTTTCTGCTCTGTCAACACATTGCCCCTTATCACCAGCAATAGACTGGAAGGAACTAAATGTTGCCGGCATACTTTTTGTGGGTGACTTACTGCACCTGGGAATAGCAAAGAGGAAATTGAAACGGTTTCAATTGCCTACATGAAGCAGAGCTAGGAAGCAGAAAAGTAAAAAAAATGCACTTTGACCAGTCATCAGACACTTTATTTACAAGCTATGGAAATGAGAAATTCTTCTGTAAGTCTGATCTTAAATCATTCACTTCCCTCCCTAGGATTTCCTTTTAGTAGTTCAGGCTGATTAGAAAAGAAAGATAATTTAGCATTGCTTTCACTTCAGTGCAAGAAGCCTCCCAACCTCCCCTCTGCGGTTCCTTTTTCTGAAGTGCTATTTTCTGTGGAATGACCCAGACATCAGACACTTTTTTCCTTTCTCTAGATGTGGCAATAGGGATGTGGCATATGATAATGAGGACACTGCAGCATATTTTGACACTGCCAAATGAATTCAAGTCACAGAGAAGACTGAAATTAAAGCTAATGTGAACTCACAGCAAAGAGCTGATTATAACCTGGAATACAAACAGGGTGAATCTCCTAGTCCAAAACTTCTAAAGTCAGAATTGCTCTGGTTTCTATTTATAAAGCTCTTTGAGGATGGAATATGCTACATAAATGCCACATAACGTTCTAACAAGTATCTCAAATACACAAACCAAGGCAATTTTATTTTATAACCCAGAAAATAAAGCATGCTGAAAATGCTAGTCAAGAGTGTGGATTTCTTAGCGTAGCTATGGCTGGCAAGATGCTCAACTGACAGCCCTGCTGACTGAAGTCCTCTGTCTATCCACATAAACTGTTAATATTGCAAACCTGAAGACATTAAGGGAGCTGCCCGTGTGGTAGCAGACACACTGGTAACATTCACGCCCAGGCTAGCTGTAATGTTCATACTGCTTGCCATGTTGACAACTGAAGAGGTGGTGCTAGTGGCTGAAGTTGAAGCAGCTGAAAAAGTTGTTGAAGGCTGAAGCGAAGTTGTGTTCTCAACACTAGTGTGCTAGAAAGGAGACAAAAAGAATGAGGATCACAGAGCAAATGAGGCACAGTGAAAGATGCAGGGAGGGGGGGAACTAAAAATCAAACCCAACAATCTTTTAAGTAACAGCAGTGCATGTAAAAAATAATGCATTATCTATGTATCAGGCAAGCAATTAAGTTGCATGCTTGTGATTTTTAAGTATTCAAAGAACATTATTATGAGAGTTAAATTCAAACTGCTATATCATCACAAAATTATACCACAGTAACTCAAATGTCACTCCCTTGCATTATTTCTTGCCCTTTTTGCTTGTATACTCCTTTAAGCTAGTATTTGTTATGTTAAATAAACTATATTCTTCTAAAAGACAGTATTTGTCTTCAAAATACAGGACACTGCTATTGTGATTTCCTCAATGCATTTGTGGAATTTAAAAGATTAAAAAAAAAAACTGCAGTGTCCCACAACAGAGTCAATGTGATAAAATGAAATACAACCAAAATGTATTACAGGAACACATGAGGATTAAAGGAGTTCCTGGTTTGAATCCAGCACAATACAGTGCCTTAGCTGTAAGCTGATCACACCTGCAAAACAGCGTCATCAACACACAGAAGCCAAAAAGAACTCTGACAACAAAAAAGAAGGACATTTAGATAAGTGTGGTTTTCAAGTTACATATACAGCAGGGGTGGAGCATGACAAATCAAAATTAAAGCATAAAGAAAAGCAGTAACTTATCTGCACACCCCAACTGGGATTGTACAGACAGAACAAGGCAGTGTCTCTCTGACTTTCATTTGTGCAACCTCATCTAGAGCACTGTGTTCACTACCATTTGCCTTGTTATCTCTAATGCATTAAATACACAGGTGACAATGTCACATGGTAAACTCTAAAATCATCTGTCCTGAGGCATTTGTCATGACACGTACCACTCCATCACACCTGCACTTTGCCAGCTAACCTCTCCAGTGGAGACTGCAAACAGTCCACATTTTAGAGCAGTTTCCGACAATCACATCTAAAGTTTTATTTGTTTTATAAACACATTTGTTATAAGAAATTTTTTCTATATTCCATCCCCCCTTGCTGGCACAAAAATTTCCTCTAAAGTTGTGACTGGCAAGTCTCTGTAATAGCTAGTCCTGATCTAGTACAAATCACAAGTGGTAAAGACTTTTTTACCACTAGAGAGCTGGCAGTCCTCCTTCCCTGAGATAAAGCTCTTGTTTCGGTTATTAGCATACTGGGACACACTGAACTAAGAGAGGGTCTTAATCATCAGATAAACTGACTATCAGCCAAATATCTGTGGAAATGCAAATAGAACTTACCACATGTGATGTGCTTGAAGATAACACTGAGGCATGGGAGAGGCTGCTCTGATGATTGGAAAGGGAGCTAAAAAGAAATTGCAGAGTTAATAAAATTATTTTTTTCCTAAAACATTTTTAATATATATCTATGTATATACACACATACATATATACAAACAGAGTAGGTAGCAGAATATTAGTTAAAAAGTAAAAATTGTAACTATGTGTATACACATATGCACACAGTAGGATAATAAAGAAAAAATTGTCTGTAGAAGTCTGTGTATATATATACATAAACTCCCCCTACATTTTCCCTTTAACTAATATCCTACTACGGTTTAATGAAAAAAATGAAGTACAGAGACAACTATTACTAACAAGAAACATCTAAAACACAATTCATTTATATTTATCAAATTACTATATTTTTAGAAAAACAACTGCTGGTTCAGGAATTATGTAGCAATGACTCTAAGATGTGTAAAGTCCAAAACCAGAAGAACACTCACACAAACACATGGCTTGTTTCTCATTCTTTCCATAAGCAACTGCTGCTGCTTGCCACAGGGCACAAGTATTAATTAGGTGAGATAGTACTTTGGTTTCACTCATTATTGTATTTTTCACATAACCTGTATAACATTAGTTCAACCAATTAGAACTGCAGGGTATTTGCCCCATAACTCTACCAAAAGCCCCAACAAACTCTCAAGAGACAGGGCTCAAAAAAAACCCCCAACAAATGAAGAGCACCTGTGAAAGCCCAAAACAGCCTACAAATACTACAGAATCTGTCGATTTAATCAAGGCAAATTCATACCACTGCACCCTACCAAAAACAATTTCCTCTTTGAAAAGATGAATCAGAACTATTAGTTCAGTTTTATACATAGACTGTAAAATATGAAAATAAAGAATCCCCTGATGAAAAACATTTGCAATAGCTTTGCTTGAGAAAGTAACTCTGCTTTAGCACCATCTTTTTTTCCTAACTGACCAGGCCTGTGAACTTTTGGCACTAACAGCAGCACTGACATACATCTGTAATCCAAATACCTTTAAATATCTCCCTGAAAAGTGACAGAAACAGTTTTTTAAACATTTACAGTGACAGAAGTTATACCTTACATTTGAGGTTGTAGTGGTTTGAGTTCGCCAATTCAAGTTTTTTGGTTAAACACCAGCACACTTACCAAAATTATTCAATTTCGTTATGAGATAAGGATTAGAAGTAGGCAAAGCAGGTTCAGACTTTAAGGAATATAAAGGGAATTTATTAGCAGACTTAAAAAAGGGATAATAAAAATCAGGAATCAGAACAATACCTTTAGAACACCTTTCTCCCCCCCCCCTCCATTTCTTTCCTACTGACCATACAAAAAGACAACACTGACTTTTAGTTAGTTTACCACCTCTGGAATAGTCCTTTTCCCAGTTCATGTAGGGAAAGAAGTTTTCTCTTGCTTTACCATGCTGATTTCCATAGGAAATACAGTTCTTATGGTTTTCAGCCCCGATACAAACAGCCGCCCAGAATAAGAAAGATCTGCTTGTTCTGGAAAATCCCTCCCACTTCAGTAGTTTTCTCAGGACTACTACAGTGGACATATGATGATGGTCGTTGAGGTACTCTTTTGAGGATGAACAGTTCTATTACCGCAGCAACGAAATCCCCTTTTCTCATTATCAGCAACATAAGTCTTCTTCTATTATTCCCGGGGCAAGGAATCTTTACACAGGAGTCTTAGTCCACTGGCTGTGGCTAGAACATTACATCCCCCCTTTTTCATTTTTTTAGACCATTGTTCATATATTATAGGGTATATTATAGCTGAGTTTATCAACATATCTTTACAAGAGAAGTTTCAGCCTTAAAATTTAGGCACTCCTCATCTCCTTCTCTGGATATAAGCCTTGCTTCATTGATTAACTTGAAATCTTTATGTTGTATCTTTTGTAGGTGTCTTCATCCTTTCTTTTTCTGTGTAGGGGAAAACAGATGTTTTCAAGTCCCATCCTAATATTGAAAAGGTTAATTTGTCATTTGGCTGGGCAATGGTCACATGACCTCTACCCACGCTGTTTGAGTCTAACATTCCCAGCGCCCAAGCTGAGGGGGAGGAGTTTGCCTGTGCCGTTCTCCATCCAAGCTGCGTCTGAGTCACAGGGGGCACGGCCCGAGCTCTCTCCTGCACCAGGCTGCATGCGGAGCCAGGGCCGGTGGGGCCGCATCTCAGTTGCAGGGGGCCCGGCCTGAGCCCGACTAATGTTACCCCACGACAAGGTCAAGAACATAACTTATAGCACAATAAACAAATTGAACACTGACAAAGCAAAGATATAAAAACTATGTATGGTTTGGTGCTCAAAAAAACCCTCCTCATGTGAAATCAGAAGCAAGAGAGATCCTAACCATAGCAAATATTTTAGTGTTCTGTATGGAAATAGTCACAATAAAACACGGTAGTTTTCATAGCAAAGTTGCAGGCTAAATTACAAGCCCTAATTAAAGGGCAAACACTTCTGGAAGCTCCTTGAGGTGTGGGACCAGAAAAAATCTTGGCAGTTTCATAGATTAATTTTACTTTAACTCTTTAAAACTGTTCTTTGCCCGCAGAAATTACAATGACACCACTTCAAGGAGCAAGGAAAGAAACAGTTCAGTCCTACATACGTTTTTAAACCACTCCTTTGCCAACTCTCCCCAGCTCTTCTAAAAGCCTTAATTCACTAACTGACCTATGGTAGAGACATAGACAAGAGCCACCAGCACAACCAAGCCGGACATGCTTGGAATTCAAGAATCATCTTTCATGGTGCTTTGTATCAGACCAACAGCATCAATCTTCCAACTAAAATTTCTACCAATGTACACAGCTTTTCAACAAACAAATGTGGGGAGATGTTTTCAAGGTGAATGAATTAATTCTTGTTGTTTGACACATTTACCATTTTATTAAACAGAAAACACTAGTGTATTAAGAGACTATGTCCTAGCTGTGAAACAGAAAAAAACATGTGATAGCCCATAAAATTAGTTTATTATATTAACAAATACAGTACAAAGGGGAGTATCAAAACATAACCAGCACAGCCTCAGAATGTCACCTGTCCAAGGACAAAGTTCAAGTAACAGGCACTAAAATATCAGACAGACAGTATGAATGAGCTAAGCTGTGCTAAATGCACTTCCAGAAACAGTAATCTGACATTTCAAAGTGTCTTAAGGAAATGTCTTAGAAAAAGGCACACACTTTCCCTGTGGAATCACTTCCATTTTCTAATTTAAAGAAATACAAATATAAATGAAAAAACTATATTTCAAAATTGGCCAGGAAGTAAATTTTTAGGGAATCATTTCAAACATAGGACACTGAACAAACAGCAGGCACTGAAGAAAAAGTAGGAAAAACTGGGGGAATCAATTTAGCTGACATTGATGCCGTTTGGTTTTTGCCTTTTTTTCTTTTATATGTTCCCTGTACTCTTTGCACATATATTTGTAGCTCTGTGGCCTACTGTATTAGTAGCTATTTTCCCCGGTACTTTCCCATGGTCTTTCCCTGAGCAGAAAGACAAAACAAATACCAGAGCTCCAAGCCCTGGGGGGTACAAGGCCCCTGTCCTATCTTGGTTCTTCCTGGGAACCAAGGCCGAGCACAACTCTTCAAGATACATTTTCATAAACAAAGTAGAGCCAGTGCTGAGCAGGGGGGACTCCAGAGAAGGGGCTTGACCTGGGGGGGAATTGAACCACCACTTGTCCTCCTAATTGGTGCTTTTTATCAATTATGTTAATTTCCTAAAACCTATAAATATGTACTCATCCCTGGAGGGGCTGGGCTTCTGTGGACATCTTTCCATGACTGCCCCGGAAGGCCTTCAAAATAAAGATCCCCTTTTATATTACCTCCTTACTAAAATTATCTTGAGTTTTGTTTCCAGATTGGGGAAGAGGCAACAACATGATTGAAGCAAGAGCTACTTGAAACACAAAGCTATTTATATACCACTCTCCTGGATAACTGAAAATGTTACTGGATTCCATATCTATCTGTGCCCAAAATTGTTACTGTCTCTTTAAGACCCTGCAGCAGGAAAACAACCATGGGGCAAGGGCTGGGAGGTGCCCAGGTTTTTTAAGGTTGAGGCACCCATGAAGAGCTCTCTTGCCTCATCGCTCTGGCTTTTTTCCCTTTGTTCTTGCAGGGAGATAGAGCCAAGGCATGGTGGGCAGAGGCTCTCCTTTGGGTTTCTTTTGTTTTTGTTTTTTTCCTAGAGGGTTGCCTCAGGTAGTTTTTTTTTCTGAGAGGCTGGTCCTGGACTGCCTCAAGGCAAATTCCACAAGTTCGGCATTGCAAGGAGAAGAACAGAACAGCTCCGTTCCATACAATCGCCCCAGCCCACCAGCAATGCCCAGCTGAAATGGGAAGGCACAGAGTCCGAGTTGCCCTAGCTGGCTGCCTTGCCATCTTCTGCCGAGAGGAAGGCAAAGCCTCTCCCCGAGTTCTAGCCCTTGACCAAGTTCCAGCTGCCAGAGTGTGCCAGCCACCTTCACCAATGGAGCTGCTGCTGCCACTGGAGAGAAAAGAGGGGGAAGGGCTGCTGCCATCTTTGTCTTTCCACGCATGGTTGTCCGTGGAAGGCGCCATCTTGGGGGAGGGGTTACTCTGCCATTTTTAAATTTCTCCTTGTTCCCAGGGAGTGTGCGAGATTTCAGCAATTTTGTAACTAGTGACTATTACTGTTATTATTTTTGCCTGTTTCTGTTTTGGTTTTTTAGTAAACGGTTATTTTTTTTCACTTATATCTACTCATATTAATCTCTCCTTATTGATGGAAAGGGATTGGTTAAAACTAAAGGGGAAGTAACTTATTTCAAAGTGTCCACCTCTTAACTTGTCTTAAACCAAGACAACCATTAAAACTTCAGGGCAGCAGCTGTTCTATCATTAAGAGGCAGCCCAGAGCTCATACTTTGCAACCAGAAACATCCTGGCCTCTTCTGAATCTCCCTCCTAATTCTAGTTAATGTTAGAAAAGGAGACCCTGGTGCCTGACAGCCCCATACACAATCATCCTTATGTCTGTCCTTTCCTGACAATTGAACTCCTTTCAGTTTATCACAACTCCTACTGTACCTGCTTAACTGTGAGAGTGAGCTGCTGGCCAGATCACTGGACTGAGGCAAGCTGGTCAAAGTTCCTGTGTGCTGCAATGCTGAAGGCAGAAGTGAAGCAGTAGTGGACACCATGCTGGGCAGAGAACCAGCAGAAGGTAGTGAGGGAGAAGGCTCTGTCTTAAGTGCAGGAACTGATGAAGTAGCTGCAACAAATTAAAAAGAGACATTCAAAGACAAATTCCAGCATACTTGACATCCCAGCCTGGATTCAGGAACACAACAGTGTTCTCCCCTTGGTTTACAAAAACCTGATCATTAAGAACCAGTTACAGTATCAAGAATCAGGCTATTAATGAAAATTCAAACAACAACATAACTATCATTTTTTCCTTTTAAGCTTTTCACCTACAGTAGATTTATAATTTTCAATGCTACATGTGTAGCAAACTAGTCTTCTGCACTTCACCCCCCACTGTCTGGATTACTAACTTTTGCTCACAAGTAAATCCTCACTTTAAAATTCCTTGCATTTGGTTCCACAAACACAAGTAATTTGTGCTGTACAAATGTGCTATTACCTACAGCTCTGCTTCATTGCAATCTACACAGCACCTTCGATGTTTAAGACTTGGATCACTGGAATACAAGGGCATGTAGAACTTACCAGTTCGCAGAACTGAGTCAAATGTTTAATGCAGTAGAATAAAAGAAGCTATGATAAAAGGCCACAACTGGGCACAGCATTAAGCACTTTTGATGGCTAAAGAGTTGTCAAATATTGTCTAACTTTATGTGACCTAGATAACAAAAAGCTTTAAGCATGAATAGTGCTTTTTCAGGTACACAGTGTAGAACTTGTTTACCACAGATGTGCCTTTCCAAAGGATCACTATACTGTAATAAGACACTGAACAACTCTACTGCCCAACAGAATACGCAGCTGTTTCTACACTTATCTCTTGTTCTCTGAAGATAATACACAGAATTAGAGGCATTCATTCACCAATAAAAACAAGAGAGAGTTGAGCCCTGCCTTCTTCTGGGCCATGCTTCCATACCACATCAGAGACCACTAGACAGTGGATCATCACTAACTTGCAATGCATGTAAAGACAATCTTAGAATGGTCACAAAAGAAAAATCACATATACATTCAGAAGGTACACATCACAGTTTGTTCAAGTTACTGGTTTGTTTTCCTCGCTAAATGACCCAAGGCAGGTTGCTGGATTGCTATACAAACAGAAATCAAGAAGTCTTGGCCTTGGCAATAAGGATGAGGGTAACTGACAACAGAGAATGAAATTCTATAGAAGATCAGGTTCAAGACCATTTAAGGAACCTGAAGTCCATGGGACCTAAAGAGATACATTTGTGGGTCTGGAGGGAACTGGCAGAGGAAGTGGCTAAGCCACTATCCATCATATTTGAGAAGTCATGACAGTCCAGTGAAGTTTCCACTGACTGAAAAAGGGAAATGTGGTGGATGAGAGAAGAGCAACTGACATAATCTACCTGGACTTGTGCAAAGCATTTGACACTGTCCCGCACAACATCCTTGTCTCTAAACCGGAGAGACATGGATTTGATGGGTGCACCATGCGGTACATAAGGAGTTGGCTGGATGGTGGCACTCAGAATTGCAGTCAAGGGCTCAATGTCCAAGTGGAGACCAGTGACGAGTGGTGTTCCTCAGGGGTTGGTGTTGGGACCGGTGCTGTTTAACATCTTTGTCGGTGACATGGACAGGGGGAGAGTGCACCCTCAGTAAGTTTCCTGATGAGACCAAGCTGTGGGGTGCGGTCAACATGCTGGAAGGAAGGGATACCATCCAGAGTGACCTTGACAGGTGGGCCCGTGCAAACCTCATGAAGTTCAACAAGTCCAAGTGCAAGGACCTGTACCTGGGTCAGGGAAATCCCAAGCACAAATACAAGGTGGGTGGAGAATGGACTGAGAGCAGCCCTGGGGAAAAGGACTTGGGGGTCTTCGTGAACGAAAAAATTAATATAAACCAGCAATGTGCACTTGCAGCCCAGAAAGCCAAGTGTATCCTGGGCTGCATCAAAAGCAGTGTGACCAGTAGGTTGAGGGAGGAGATTCTGCCCCTTTACTCTGCTCTTGTGAGACCCCCACCTGGAGTACTGTGTCCAGCTCTGGAGGCCCCAACATTGGCAGGAAGTGGACCTGATGGAGTGAGTCCAGAGTAGGGACAAGATGATGATCAGAGGGCTGGAGCACCTCTCCTGTGAAGACAGGCTGAGAGAGTTGGGATTGTTCACCCTGAAGAAAAGACAGCTCCAGGGAGACCTTGTAGCAGCCTTCCAGTACCTAAAGGGGCTCCAAGAGAGCTGGACAGGGACTTTTCACAAGGGCATGGAGTGACAAGACAAAGGGGAATGGCTTTAAACTAAAAGAGGGTAGGTTTAGATTAGATATTAGGAAGAAATTCTTCCCGGTGAGGGTGGTGAGGCACTGGCACAAGTTGCCCAGATAAGCTGTGGCTGCCCTATCTCTGGAAGTGTTCTGGGCCACGTTGGATGGGGCTTGGAGTAACCTGGTCTAATGGAAGGTGTCCCTCTGCCTATGGCAGGGGGTTGGAACTAGAATTGCAATCCTTTCCAACCCAAACCATTCTATGAACTAAGAATATTATCAGCACATGCAGAAGGGAAAATGTCAGTAGTTTTAAATGTTAAAAAGAGAGAATTACGTAATAGTTTGGATTCATGAAATAGATACATGAAAAAAGACTGATTCCAGTTTAAGTGTTTGAGATACAGAAAAGACCAAAAGTGTTCTCAAAGAGAACTGGCTCAGAAAAAGGGACTAATAAAGCTGTTACAGAATAATTACAAAAATATTAGGAATTCTCAAATCTTTGTTTTCCATAGCAAAAAAAAAAAAAAAAGTCCTGCAGTGAATTTCATAAATTGTTCATTAATTCTGTACACAAGAGTAAGAAACTTTTCCACTTGAAAAGTTGTTTTTATATATAACAATCTTTCAAATGATAACTCTTTGGGCATATACACTCCTCATGGTCATTTAAATTTAACTTAGTACTAACAAAACATTGTTTATAGGTTTGAATGCCCAACTTCTTTCTACTCAGAAGTATAAAAAAAACAAAGTCTGCCCTATTAGTGACCTACCTGAAGAGATGCTTAAGAGGAAGACAGACTTAAAGTGTTGGAATTCCAAAATATGTTAATTCACACTGCTGCCCTTGAAAATTTCCACAGAGCAGCACATAAAGGTCAGAAGATTGAATACTAGAATTTAATTTCATTATTTTACTCCAGGAACAGAGATGTAGGGGTGCTAGAAGTAAAATACCACATTACAACCTGGCCAAGATGAAGATAACAGTAGCGCCTGTATCAGAGCCAGTATTGTTATTCTTACTCCACTGCAAGGGAGCAAGGTACCTAGCAGAGGGAGCATGTTAGTCACCCTTATTCCCCATGGGCTTCTAATAGGGCACAAATAGCACGACACCCAATGAGAGGTGCATTCAGAGAATGTGACTTTGTGTAATTATAGCTAAATGCTATTCACAGCTTCCCAACGGAGAACTGGAAGAATTACTAATAAATTTTATATTCATTTTTAATTTTATATTTTTTTATTTTCTACTAATTTTGGCAGATAAATTCAAAAGAAAAAGCAGCAGCAAATCAGCTTCTTTAATTCTAAGACTGCTTAGGTTTTTAGATTTAATAGAGCTGTTTTCACACTTCAGTTTTAGTCAAGCAGCAAGTAGTATATCCTATGGAAATCCAAAATAAAAGAGTCAGTAATAAAATAGTCAGTGAGAACTATATAAAACCTTAAACCAGACATCACTGCTACAGTTGTGCACACAGCAAGTAGTAAGGAAAGATCAGAAAGCCCTGTGCACAACCAAGCTTTGTAAACTTACTGTCAAGAGTTGCCTGTGTTCTAACACTGCTGTGCCCGTTCTGTAAACAAAGGAGAAATGAATGAATAAATTATCAAATAGGAACATTAAATTTTCAGACCAAACCACACACAGAACATGCTTCATGCAAAATTCTATATTCATTCTAAATTGAAAGATCAAAAAGACAGAAAATTAACTTTTTTATAGCCTTTAACAAAACCACATAATAAAGTTGTCTTAAGTGTGAGGCGTCCTGAACATACAGAATTCCATACACTGCCCATAATATACCCATCAGCAGGAGAACATCCCATCTACTGTATATAACATAAACTTCAGGTTCACACCGATATGAAAGAAAGAATTGCATTAACATACAGGAAATGGTTGTGCTTTTGATCTAATGCAACTCACAATTTTAACTATCCAAGTTACACAGAGATGCCATTTTTTTCCATTGAAAGATAAGACTTGAGAGGCACCAGTTGTTTTTGGATAACGCTGGAGTATAGAAGTGGATAGTCTATGCTTGATCCTCATCAGTACACACGAGCTAGTGCAGAAGACAAGTGTGACTGAGCTATTACATAACAAAGGCCAGGAGTAAAGGAGTAAATAAAAACTCTCACAAGTTCCTTAAATATTTGATAAAATAAATTATCTTAAAACAAACCTATATTCCATATACAAATAGAGTAGGTGCTTTTGAATATCTCCTGAAACTCTCTCTGTCCTAGATTAGATCTCTCCTTATGCTTTTTAAAATAAAAGATGAAACTAATTCCAACTGCTTTTTAAATCCAACAAGAGAGTAATGCTGGAAGAGCCACAAACAGTTTGGGATCCATTTTCTAGGCGCCATATTAATTTAATAAATAATATACCTTTGGATAGAAATGGTCAAGTTATGGCAAAATACCATGACTGATATTTACATACAGAGATAGTTCCTTTTTTAAAAACTAAGCTTCAGGGAAGGAAACTCAACTAGAATGTTAAGTGTTACTAAGAATAAAGGTCAAACAGCAATTTAAGATGTCAAATCCCATAAAAGCAGAGGCTCTTATATTCCATATACAAGAAATGGCTACAAAATAGGAAAAGAAAAAACAACAGAGTGGACTTGGGAATCAAAAATATCACTTGGCTTGGTTAAAATATTAACATATCTGGGTAATACAAGTCTAACACCGATAAGAATATTTCCCTTTTTTCAAAGTCTTATTTCAGAATTTCACTCACTGTAACTGCAACAGGGGTTGGTTCAGATGGAGCCATGGAGCTTTGGTACACTATCCTACTATGCACAGAAGTCTGCTCATAGGAGGAAGTTGTTACTGGGCTAGTGCTCTGGGATGAGCAAGTCAGATTGGAAGAGTTGATGGCAGAGGTTGTGTAGGTGGACTCCTGTACTGTATTGGATATTGGCAGAGAGGTATTCAAAGGATCACTGGAAAAAGTAAAAATTATTTATCAACATGGCAAACTACATCTCAAATACCTTTGTGAAAATATCAGCTCCTATATAGTTATCTAGAACTACCTTAAACATGCAGTCAAATCTACATTATTTATACTAGAAAATCTAATAATGAGAAAAAATATATCATTTTACTTTGGTCCCAGTAATCACTGCTTCAAAACCATCAGCTGCACTAAGCACCATTCATCTAACTCCCGCCAGCCCAACCAAAACAAGAGTTTACACACAAGCACTTTTTTTGGTCATGTTATTATCACCTTCTCAAAGGATATATTAATGAACATAAGATCTTTTTTAAACAAGTAGATCCATAAAGTCTGGTATATGATGAGAAACACCCAGTCTCTTAACAACAGAATTCTGTCATTAAAGTAGAAGTCTATCAGAACTATGCAAAGAGGAAAAATACTTTAAAACCTGCAGGATTGTTTTACTTTCTAAACAGCTTTTTATTCCTTTTTAGTTTACAGAACTAGAAATTAATGTGAAAGTTCATTTTTAATGATATTTCTGATTTAACTTTAGGAAACTTCTTACTGAAGTCAATTTTTGAATGAATAAGGAAGAAAAAAAAGGGTTACTAGTACGTTGGCATTTATCATCATTTATCATTGACCATTTTAGCATTTCAGTAAGAGGTCCTGCATACTGAAAGACTGGCTTTTTTTCTCATCCCATAGAAGCATCAGATTTGTAATCTGGTGCCAATCTACTAATACACATATATGGTACAAAGGTCATCTCTCCTGGATCAAAAAGCAGAAAAAAAAAAGTGTTGTGAGGAACAAATCCTCAAACAAATTTGAAAATCAGGAAAATTAAATACAAAATAGCAATTTTATAAAGGGTAGCTCAATTATAAGGTTATATACATTCATGTCATCTCCAGCTTCACACTGACCCATCCAGGGAGATTTTGATTGTAATTAGAAAATAAATTTCTTCTTTAAGATGTCATCCACAGAAAGCACTTCACAGAATCACAGAATCAATTAGGTTGAAAAAGACCTCTGAGATCACTGAGTCCAACCTATAACCAAATACCACCTCATCAACCAGACCTTGGCACTAAGTGCCACGTCCAGTCTTTCCTTAAACACCTGCAGGGATGGTGACTCCACCACCATCCTGGGCAGCCCATTCCAATGTCTAATCAACCTTTCTGGGAAGAAATTCCTCCTCACGTCCAACCTGAACCTCCCCTGTCGCAGCTTAAGACTGTGTCCTCTTGTCCTGTCCCTTGATCCCTGGGAGCAGAGCCCAACCCCCACCTGGCTCCACCCTCTTATCACGGAGTTGTAGAGGGTGAGAAGGTCCCCCCCCCCCCCCCCCCGCCCCCCCCCCCCCCCCCGAGACTCCTCTTCTCCAGGCTAAATATCCCCAGATCCCTCAGCTGCTTCTCATAGGGCATGCAGTCCAGACCCTTCACCAGTTCTGTTACCCTTCTCTGGACTCACTCCAGCACCTCAATGTCCTTCCTGAATTGAGGGGCCCAGAACTGGACACAGGACTCGAGGTGTGACCTTACCAGTGCCAAGTACAGGGAAAGAATCATTTCCCTGGCCCTGCTGGCCACACTATTGCTGATACAAGCCAGGATGCCACTGACCTTCTTGGCCACCTGGGCACATGTTCACCTTACATGTCATCATATTTCCCCCTCCTATTACACGGCAATTGTGCCTTGATGTTTTTGGCTCAAACTTGACCCCTTAAAGAAGACATGCAAGAATGTAGGAGAGGAACTCACACATACTTGACAGATTTTGAGTACAAGCTATTGTTGGTTGCCTGGCTGGTATCCTCACTGCTTGAAGTTGATCCAAATTCTGTGAGCGTAGGCTCTGATCCAAACTCCAAAGCTCCAAACTGAACATTTAATCCTGTCACATCTGCTGATCCAGGCATCTCCACTGCAGAGGCAGGAATCTTAAAGGAGGAAAAAACCCAACATAATTCCTTTGCATGCACTATCTGTATTAAAGATATAAGTAACTGACACTCTTGTCCCTTAACTACAGGCTTCTTCAGTTACTGGCTCAGCCTTTGCTACTAACTAGATCTGTGACAACCCCCCACTTTACATAAATTAACCACATTCTTGTAATCTGAAATTAATTCATTGATTCTGTGCCCTGATCTGGAGCTGAAAGAGTAAGCCATACAATTCTACAATATCAAAGTGTCATCTGTGATCATCCCCCTCAGCCAATATTCATCTTGTGGCTACTAAGTCAATCCAAAAATCACATGGCAACAGTCATTTTCCACACAGAACAATTAGATATGTGCTTGGAAAAGACATCACTGTATTTTGAACCTAAAACCTATTCAGCTTTGAATTTCCTGCTTTATAAACAAGAAACAGACCATGGTCATTGCTCTCCTTCTTCCTAGAAACTTATATATAGAATCATTCAGGCTGGAAAAGACCCTTAAGATCAAGTCCTACCATTAATCTAGGTCCACAACTAAACCATGTCTCTAAGCACCACATCTACATGTGTTTTAAATACGTCTGTCTTAGGTTACAATAGTATGTATTCTATCACCATCTTCACGGGATGCTGGGGGCCGGGCGTGGCAGTGTTCCTGATGGCTGCAGAATGGTTTGCTAATGGGCCAGTCGTTGGAGCCAGATGGGCACTTCACTCACCCCAAACATTGCAGATAGTGGCTCATCATCCCATTGTGAGATGCCCCGCCCAGGGGGAGGAACCAATGTATCCCGATCTGCATATAAACTGAGATTTGAAACACTATAGGCAGCTTTTTCCACGGGATTCCCAGAGGAAGACCAGACCCTTCTACGCCACCACTAGACCTTCAAAAGAGAACTACACCTTTCTCAAGATCATTGCTTCAACAGAATCACATCTATCACTCCCAGAGGACTGCAACCACCTTCTAAGTGGACTACTACCAACACCCTGACCGACAGGGTGTCAGGTTGTATTCTGACTCTGTCAGTAGGTTTTTTTTGGTTTTTTTTGTATTACTACATTTTTCCTATTAAATTGTAGTTCTGACTTTAAGCCTCTCACTGATTTGCTTTCAAACTACCACATTTTTTGGCGCCCAAACGTTACGCCAGGCCCTGAAGAAAGTCAGAATTACAATTTTTTGTTCTAGAAGCCACCTATTCACCATGATACTCAACATACTTACATGGGTCCTGTACCTTGCTCTGTATATATTTCCGCAGACAGGGAATTACCTGCCTATAGTAATGCTCCTGTGTAGGCCGGGGTATCGTATAAAAATTGCTTTACTAGTTTACTATGTCTATTGCATGATAACCTCCGAGGCAATGAACACCATTCGGAATATATACACAATTTTGTTTGCTTGTCCTAGTATAGGCTGTTACATCTGGGGCCTCCTCAACAATCGCACCCAGCCCCTAGGGGAAAGAGTAGAGAATGGTTTCTTTCAGCCTTTCAGACCTGACACAACAGTTTTTGAAAATATTAAGTTCCCTTTAGATGTCAAAGATGGTATAATCTTGCTGTTAGTTCTGCTTTGTCTTCTTTGTACAGCCTGCACCGTGTACACCATGCTTAGAGTCAGAACAATGCTCGATGCAGCACAGTATCCTCAGGATGAAGACAAGAAAAGCAGCAAAGCAACAGGCACCATATCTAAACAAACTGTCATAGAAGAAAAAGAGACTGAAAGAAACTACAGTCTCCACACAAGCCATCACCAAGCCAGGACAGCCTAAGCCAGTAGCAGTTGCCCCCCTTCAGAAAAAGAAAACCAGAAGCAAATCAGCCCGCACAGCGACTGATGAAGAGGAGGCTGGACCTTCACACCAAGCAGAAGAGACGGAGCCAGAGATCATCACTCACTCTTTATCCCTGGATGAGCTGCATGACCTACAGAGAGAGTTCACCCGCCAGACAAATGAATCCATCCTGACCTAGCTTCTTCGCATCTGGGACGCTGCAGCCAATGACACCATGCTAGATGGAAGTGAGGCCAGGCAACTTAGATCCCTGACCCAAGATGTGGTCATTGACCAGGGAATCAGGAAAACCCAAGAAACTCTCAGCCTCTGGCGGCGACTGCTGGCAAGCGTAAAAGACAGATACCTTTGTAAAGAAGACCTCCAGGTGCACAAAAGAAAATGGAGCAAATAGAACAAGGTATCCGATGCCTGAGAGAACTGGCTGTGCTAAAGATCATTTTCTCAGAAGATGAGAGATTCCCTAAGAACCCAGATGATGTCCAATGCACGTCACAGATGTGGTTGAGATTTGCACGGCTTGGACCAGAGATATACTCCCGTTACCTAGCAACACTGCAATAGAGAGAAGGAGCGGACAAGGTGGGAGTACTGGTCAACAAACTAAGAATTTATGAGGACACTGTCACTGCCCCATTTCGCACCCATGTCTCATCTGTGGAAACACAGCTGGCTGAGCACGTCCGGAACTTGGATGAGAAATTCAGAAAAGAACTGAAGCAAGAAATTCACCACATCTCGCCAGAACCAACAAGGGTCTCTGCTATTAAGAGCCAACATTCCCCAGCCAGAGAAAGAAGATACACTCCACGAGGAAACCTCTGGTTTTTCCTTCAAGAGCATAGAGAAGACATGAGAAAGTGGGACAGAAAACCCACCTCTTCCTTAACAGCCCGAGTACGTGAACTGAAAAGAAGAACAGCTACCACAAGGAGCCCACCTAGAGTCAATGCTGCTCCAGTCTCTTGTAGACAGAACTCAGAACAGTATAGAAATGATGATATGACCGATCCTCTTGAAGAGACCTCAAGAACATATCTACAAGAAGAGAGCAACGTGTACCATGATCAAGAATAGAAGAGCCCTGCCTCTAGCCAGGTAGAGGAAAGAGACAACCGGATCTATTAGACTGTGTAGATCCGATGGCCTGGCACATCTGACCCACAAAGATACATGGCTTTGGTTGACACCGGAGCTGAATGTACCCTGATGCCATCAAGGTACGTGGGAACAGAATCTATTTCTATTTCTAGGGTGACAAGAAGATCCCAGCAGCTGACTGTATTAGAAGCTGAAGTGAGTTTAACTGAGAATGAGTAGCAAAAACACCCGATCGTGACCGGCCCAGAGGCCCCATGCATCCTGGGCATAGACTATCTTAGAAATGGGTATTTCAAAGACCCAAAAGGACATCGTTAGGCTTTCGGGACAGCCACAGTAGAAACAGAAGACATCCAACAGCTAAATACCTTGCCTAGTCTCTCAGATGACCCCTCTGCTGTGGAACTGCTAGAAGTTGAAGAACAGCAGGTACCAATCGCCACGGCGACAGTGCACCGATGGCAGTACCGCACAGACAGAGACTCTGTGGTTCCCATCCACGAGATGATTCGTAAACTAGAGAGCCAAGGGGTGGTCAGCAAAGCTCATTCACCCTTTGACAGCCCTATATGGCCAGTGCGTAAGTCCAGTGGAGAATAGAGACTGACAGTGGATTATCGTGGCCTGAATGAGGTCACACCACCACTGAGTGCTGCTGTGCCAGACATGTTAGAACTTCAGTATGAACTGGAATCCAAAGCAGCAAAGTAGTACGTGACCATCGATATTGCCAATGCCTTTTTCTCCATTCCTCTGGCAGCAGAGTGCATGCCTCAGTTTGCTTTCACCTGGAGGGGAGTGCAATACACCTAGAACAGACTCCTCCAGGGGTGGAAGCACAGCCCCACCATCTGCCATAGCCTGATCCAAGCTGCACTGAAAAAGAGTGAGGCTCCAGAACATTTGCAGTACATCGACGACATTATCGTATAAAGAAACACAGCAGAAGAAGTCTTTGAGAAAGGAAAGACAATCATCCAGATTCTCCTAAGAGCTAGTTTTGCCATCAAGCGAAGTAAGGTTAAGAGACCCGCTCAAGAAATCCAGTTCTTAGGAGTCAAGTGGCAAGATGGACGTCGCCAGATCCCGACAGAAGTAGTCAACAAGATCACTGCTATGTCCCCACCTATGAACAAGAAGGAAACCCAGGCTTTTCTAGGAGCTGTCAGGTTTTAGAGAATGCATATCCCGGAATACAACACAATTGTAAGCCCTCTTTACCTCGTGACACGAAAAAGAAATGATTTCAAGTGGAGCCCTGAGCAACAACAAGCATTCGAACAAATTAAGCAAGAGACTGCCCATGCAGTAGCCCTTGGGCCAATCAGAACAGGTCAGGATGTGAAAAATGTGCTCTACACTGCGGCCGGGAAGAATAGTCCATCCTAGAGCCTGTAGCAGAAGGGACCTGGAGAGGCTCGAGGACAACCACTTGGGTTCTGGAGTCGGGGATACAAAGGATCTGAGGCCAGCTATACCCCAACCGAGAAAGAGATTCTTGCGGCTTATGAAGGAGTTCGAGCTGCCTCGGAAGTAATTGGCACCGAAGCACAGCTGCTTCTGGCACCCCGACTACCAGTGCTGGGTTAGATGTTCAAGGGAAAGGTCCGTTCCACACATCATGCCACCGACGCCACATGGAGCAAGTAGATTGAGCTGATCACACAGCGAGCCCAGATAAGAAACCCTAATCGCCCTAGAATTCTGGAAATTATAACAAACTGGCCTGAAAGTGAGACTTTTAGATTATCTTCTAAAGAAGAGGAGGGACAAGTGACACGTGCTGAAGAAGCCCCACCATATAACGAGCTACCAGAGAATGAAAGACGATATGCCCTCTTCACTGATGGTTCCTGCCGAATTGTGGGTGCTAACCAGAAGTAGAAAGCTGCTGTATAGAGCCCCACATGACGAGTCGCACAAGCTACTGAGGGAGAAGGTGGATCAAGTCAGGTCGCAGAGCTTAAAGCCGTCCAGCTGGCTTTAGATATTGCTGAGCGAGAGAAGTGGCCTCGGCTCTATCTCTACACTGACTCCTGGATGGTAGCTAACGCTTTGTAGGGTTAGTTGAATCGCTAGAGAAAGGCCAACTGGCAGCGCAGAGAGAAACCCATCTAGGCCGCTGAGATTTGGCAGGACATCGCTACCCGTGTAGAGAGGCTAACTGTAAAAGTTCAACATGTGGATGCACATGTACCCAAGAGTCGGGCCAGTGAAGAGCATCGTAACAACGAGCAGGTAGACCGAGCTGCCAAACTGAGAGTATCACAGGTGGATCTAGACTGGCAACACAAGGGAGAATTATTTCTAGCTCGTTGGGCCCATGATGTCTCTGGTCATCAAAGACGAGATGCAACGTACCGATGGGCTCGTGACCAAGGGGTGGACTTGACCATGGACAGCATCTCACAGGTCATCCATGGCTGCGAGACCTGCGCTATGATCAAGCAGGCCAAGTGGGTGAAGCCTCTGTGGTACGGTGGACGATGGTCGAAGTATAGGTATGGGGAAGCCTGGCAAATTGACTACATCACACTTCCCCAAACCCGCCAAGGCAAGCGCTACGTGCTGACCATAGTAGAAGCAACAACTGGATAGTTGGAGACCTACGCTGTGCCTCATGCTACTGCCCGAAACACCATCTTAAGCCTAGAAAAGCAAGTCTTGTAGAGACATGGCACCCCTGAGAGAATTGAGTCGGACAATGAGACCCATTTCAAGAATGGCCTTATAAACAGCTAGGCCAAAGAACATGACATCGAGTGGATATATCATATCCCTTATCATGCACCAGCTGCCAAGAAAGTTGAACGGTGCAATGGACTACTTAAGACCACCCTGAAGGCACTTGGCAGAGAGACCTTCAAAAATTGAAAAGTGAACTTAACAAAAGCCACCTAAATAGTCAACACACGAGGCTCCATCAATCGAGCTAGTCCTGCCCAGTCTGAACCCTTGCACACAGTAGACAGAGACAGAGTCCCTGTAGTACACAAGAGGTATTTTAAGAAGGACTGTTTAGATTAGTCCCACCTCAGACAAAGGCAAACCTATCCGCAGAGTTGTTTTTGCTCAAGAACCTGGTTACACTTAGTGAGTAATGCAGAAAGATGGGGAAACCCATTGTGTACCACAAAGAAACTTAATTTTCAGTGAAAACTGTGTGTAAAGTTTCATTGTATATGTATATATATGTATATATATGTATATATATGTATAAAGGAGGTACTGGTTTGAGTATCACATAGATGGTGATAGAATAAGGGGTGGATAATGTCTTAGGTTACAATAGTATGTATTCTATCACCATCTTCACGGGATGCTGGGGGCCGGGCGTGGCAGTGTTCCTGATGGCTGCAGAATGGTTTGCTAATGGGCCAGTCGTTGGAGCCAGATGGGCACTTCACTCACCCCAAACATTGCAGATAGTGGCTCATCATCCCATTGTGAGATGCCCCGCCCAGGGGGAGGAACCAATGTATCCCGATCTGCATATAAACTGAGATTTGAAACACTATAGGCAGCTTTTTCCATGAGATTCCCAGAGGAAGACCAGACCCTTCTACGCCACCACTAGACCTTCAAAAGAGAACTACACCTTTCTCAGGATCATTGCTTCAACAGAATCACATCTATCACTCCCAGAGGACTGCAACCACCTTCTAAGTGGACTACTACCAACACCCTGACCGACAGGGTGTCAGGTTGTATTCTGACTCTGTCAGTAGTTTTTTTTTGGTTTTTTTGTATTACTACATTTTTCCTATTAAATTGTAGTTCTGACTTTAAGCCTCTCACTGATTTGCTTTCAAACTACCACAACGTCCAAGGATGGTGACTCCACCACCTTCCTGGGCAGCCTGTTCCAATGCTTGACAACCCTTTCTGTAAAGAAATTTTTCCTAATATCCTATCTAAACCTCCCTGGGCACAACTTGAGGTCATTTCCTCTTCTATTGTAAATTGTTACCTGGGAGAAAAGACTGGCCCCCGCCTGGCTCCATCCTCCTTTCAGGTAGTTGTAGAGAGGGAGGTCTCCCCCAAGCCTCCTTTTCTCTGGGCCAAGCCCCCTCAGCTGCTCCTCATAGGACTTGTGCTCCAGCCCCTTCACCAGCTTCATTACCCTTCTCTGGATACACTCCAGAACCTCAATATCCTTCTTGCTGTGAGTGACCCAGAACTGGACACAGGATTCAAGGTGTGGCCTCACCAGTACCAAGTACAGAGGGATGATCACTTCCCTGGTCCTGCTGGCCATACTATTGCTGATGCAAGCTTTTGTTTGCTTATTTGTTTACTAAAGACAAACTCAATTACCCACCTTGGATGCTGGGGTTATCCTCCGTTTTGGTGGTTTTATCTGCTTCTGCTGAGTTTGGTGGGCAGTCACCTCCTGGTTATCCATAGATATAATGGGGAGCTGTAACATTTTGCTAACAGTGGTAGAGGTGTCTACTGGTGATGGCTCGTGGAGTTTTACCTGGGAGGAGGACTCCAGCCCAGGAGGAGGAACAGGGACTGTCTGCGTTTGTTGTTGCTGTCGCTGGGTCAGATGGCTTAGAACTGGGGATGGTTGAGGCTGGAATTTCAAGTCTGGTCAGTGTTGGGAAAAAGAAATATCAAAATTAAAGCATTGAACTCTGCTCTTCATGCTTCCACCCTTTATGAAACAATCTGGGTGACCTGACACACTGGACAGCTATGATTTTATAGAGCGTGCAAGTCTCTTTCAGACATCACACAAGTTTCATACTGAACATTACCACTGTAATAATAAAGCTAACATTTCTCATTCTTTAAATAAACAGTGTTACTGATAGGTAAGGCTTTATAAAGGGAAGGGCTTGTAACATGGCTCTAGCCTGTTACTTAGGCTAAGTAGAAGGGAACTATGGGAGAGTGACTCAGCTGGAATAGGGGCAGAGAGATGTGAGAGACGTGCTGCGTGGCTGCCTCATGTCCACATCATGTCCACACCGTGGTGTATGGTGGTTGGTTGACATGAGTTTGTTGTGCCTTAAAACTATGTAAACTGATAACCGGCTAACTGCTTTAAAAGGCCGGGTTTTTGGCAATAAAGAGCACTCCTTTGCACCTGCCTGGGGTCCCTGCGTCGCTCATTATCGCAACAAAACAGCTGTGGGCAAGCATTATTTAGAATTATTGAAATGTTTAGGTTGGAAAAGACCTCTAAGATTGAGTCCTACCACTAACCCAGCACTGCCAAAATCCAACACTAAACCATGTCCCTAAGCACCACATCTACACAGCTTTTAAAATACCTCCAGTGATGGTGACTCTGCCACTTCCCTGGGCAGCTTGACAACACTGTCCGTGAAGTAATTTTCCCTAATATCCAATCTAAACTTCCCTGGCGCAACTTAAAGCTGTTTCTTCTCGTCTTGTCACGTGTTACCTGGGAGAACAAACTGATCCACATGCTACTACAACCTCCTTTCAGTTAGCTGTGGAGAGCAATAAGGTCCCCTCTGAGCCTCCTTTTCTCGAAGTTAAACACCTCCAGGTTGCTCAGCTGCTCCTCATAGGACTTGGGCTCCAGACCCTTCATAAGCTTCATTGCCCTTCTCTGGACACACTCCACGACCTCAATATCTTTCTTGTAGTGAGGGGCCAAAAATTCAACACAGAATTCGAGGTGTGGCCTCACCAGTGCCCAGTACAGGGGAATGAACACTGCCCTGGTCCTGTTGGCCACACTATTGCTGATACAGGCCAGGATGCCATTGGCCTTCTTGGCCACCTGGGCACATGCTGGCACATGTTCAGCTGGCTGTTGACCAGCACACCCAGGTCCTTTTCTGCTAGACAGCTTTCCAGCCACTCTGCCCCAGCCTGTAACACTGCAGGGAGTTGGTGGGACCCAAGTGCAGGACCCGGCACTTGGCCTTGTTGAACCTCATACATCCAGCCTGTCCAGAGCCCTCTGCAGAATGTTCCTACCCTCCAGCAGATCAACACTCCCACCCAACTTGGTGTTCTCTGCAAATTTATGGACTCAGCCAACAGTATACCCATTCAAGCCATGAGCAGCCAGTTTCTCCAGAAGAATGTTGTGGGAGACTGCCAAAGGCTTTACTAAACTCCAGGCAGACAACACCCACAGACTTTGCCTCATTCACTAGGCAGGTTGCCCCGTCACAGAAGGAGATCAGGTTGGTCAAACAGGACCTGCCTTTCCTAAACCCATGCTGGCTGGGCCTGATCTCCTGGTTGTTCAGTAGGTGTCACATGATGGCACTCAAGATGAACTGGTCAGTGACCTTCCCTGGCACCGAAGTCAGGCTGACAGGCCTGTAGTTCCCCAGATCCTACTTCCAACCCTTCTTGTGGATGGATATCACATTTGCTAAACTCCAGTCTTCCGAGATCTCCCTGGTTAGCCAGGACTGGTGATAAATGATTGAAAGTGGCTTGGTGAGCACTTCTGTCAGCTCCCTCAGTACCCTTGGGTAGAGCCCATCCAGCCCCAAGGACTTGTGTGTGTCTAAGTAGTGCAGCAGGTCATTGACCATTTCCCCTTGGATTATGGGGGCTTTATTCTACCTGTTTCCATCTTCCAGTTCAGGGGGCTGGGCACCCAGAGAACAAACTGGTCTTGTCATAAAAGACTGAAGCAAAGAAGGCACTGAGTACCTCAGCCTTTTCCTCATTCTTTGTCACTATGCTTTCCCACACACCCAATTAAGGATATTCTCCTTGTCCCTCCTTTTGCTGCTGATATATTTACAGAAACATTTTTTATTCTCTTTTATGGCAGTAGCCAGATTGAGTTCTAGCTGGGCTTTGGCCCTTCTAACTTTTTCCCAACATCCTTATAATCCTTGCAAGTTGACTGCCCCTTCTTCCAAGGGTGATAGACTCTCTTTTTTTTTTCCCAAGTTCCAGACAAAGGTCTCTGTTCAACCAGGCTGGTCTTCTTCTCCATCAGCTCATCTTCTGGCACATGAAGACTGCCTGCACCTTTAGAATTTCCTTCTTGAGGAATGCTCAACCTTCCTGGACTCCTTTGCCCTTCAGGACTGCCTCCCAAGCGACTCCATCAATCAGTCTCCTAAACAGGCCAAAGCCTGCCGTCTGGAAATCCAACGTAGCACTTCTGCTGACCCTTAGCCTTGCTTCTCCAAGAACCCAAAACTCTATCATTTTGTGATCGCTGTGCCCAAGACAGCCTCTGACCACCACATCACCCACCAGTCCTCTGTTTACAAACAGCAGGTCCAGCAGAGCATCTCCCCTGGTTGGCTCAGCAGCTGTGTCAGGAACTTCTCTTCCACACACTCCAGGAACCTCCTAGACTGTTTCCTCTCCACTGTGTTGTATTTCCAGTATACATCTGGTAAGTTGATGTCCTGGACAAGAATAAGGACTAGCAATTGTGAGACATCTCCCAGATGCTTATAGAATATGTCATCTGCCTCATCATCCTGGTTGGGTGGTTTATAACAGACTCACACCTGGATATCTGTCCTGTTGGCCTTCCCTTGGATTCCTCCCCATGAATCCTCAGCTGTATTGTCATCATTAAGCTCCAGGTAATCAAGACACTCCCTAACATAGAGGACTACTCTGCTGCCTCTCCTTCCTTGCCTGTCCCTTCTAAAGAGTTTATAGTCATCCATTGCAGCTTTCCAGTTGTGTGACTCATCCCACCATGTTTCCATGATGGCAGCTGTGTCATAATTTTCCTGCTGCACCATGGCTTCCAGCTCCTCCTGTTGTCCATGCTGTGTGTGTTGGTGTAGATGCACTTCATTTGGGCTATTGATCCTGCTGCCTTTTTTGGGGGGAGAAGCCCCAATTCCTATGTGACCATTCTCAGGCACTTCTGGGATTTCTAACAAATCAATAACCCTTGTGTCTTTGCTGCCTCATGGATCTCCATCCCCTACCTTCACTGAGATGGCAGACGTAAGGACCTCACTGGCATAGCGTCCCTCAAACACTGCTGTGCTGCCCAAAGGCTTCTCTCTAGCGAGCATGGGTTTATCCCCTTCCCCCTTCAAATCTAGTTTAAAACTCTCTCAATGAGCCCTGCTAACTCCTGTACAAAGATCCTTTTCCCTTTTTGAGACAGGTGGACCCCGTCTGTTGCCAGCAGGCCTGGTTTGCGTAAACTGACCCATGATTACAACAAAACAAAATACTGCTGGTGACATCAAGCTCAGAGCCAGGTATTGATCTGCTGGCTCTTCCTGTTTCTTCCCTCATCATTCCCTGCAACTGGAAGGACAGAGAACACTTCTTGTACTCCTGATCCCTTAACCAGTCACCCCAAGACCCTGAAGTTTCTCTTGATTGCCTTCAGACTTCTTGTTGCAACTTCATCACTGTCTATCTGAAAAATCAATCATCTGAGTGTTGTATCAGTATAGAAAGCTTTCTCTTCACATCTTTTACCTGGGCCCCAGGGAGGCAGCAGACTTCTTAAGGAAGTGGGTCTGGTCTGCATGTGAAGCCTTCTGTTCCCTTCAGAAGGGAGTCTCCTATGACAATGACCTGTCTTTTTTTCTTTATGGAAGCAGTTTTGACACAGGGCATAGGCTGACTTAACCTCAGCAACACCTCCATGCTAGATTAATCACTGCCCTCATTATTGTTCAGTTCCACTTGCAGAGCCTCATACCTATTATGCCTGGGCACCTGGAGAGGTAGGGTAGTCACAGATGAGATGTGCCTGCCACGTTAGGTAGGAACCTGTCACCATTACCCCCTATCCTTTAGGTCACCATGTTAAGCCAAGCAGAAAGAAGATAGGGGATCTTCCCTGTCATGTGCCTTGTCTGACTGGTAGGCCTGTCCCAGGAAAGGTAGGGTTTGGTTCCAGTAGTCTCTCTCTTGCACTCCCTGATACTCCTCAATGTACTCACCTCCTCCCAGAGTTCTGTCACTAAGCAGAGGTATTCCTCTACTTGGGCACACCTCCCACAGATGTGCTCACTACTGCTGTCCAATACTGGTATAAGAGCAGGGCACACCCGGCAGCCTGACACCTGGGTGGCAGCATGTTCCCACCGGAGCTCTGTCTAGGCAGCTGTTTCAGTCATGGTGTGTGCAGAGATCAGAGAGGTCGGCTGTGACTGTCTGCCAGGTGGATACCATTGCTCCCTGATTGAGCTGGCAGGGCCTCCTGCACAACCTGCCACACCACACCCTGTCTTAAGTACCACAGGGGGTGGCCACCATTACTCCTGGCCCTGCCCATGCCTTGTCAACCACTCAAGCAAGCTGCTGACTCCTGATGGGTCTTGGTGCTCTCCTGGGGTTTCCCTAGCTCAGGACACCATTACCAACCACTTCCCATAGATCCCCTGCTCCACTGCAAAATGCACCTTCACCAGAGCCGCTTGCCTTGGCTTTCTTAAAAAATATAAAAGCAAACCTATTCATACAGTGATGTAACATTATCACACACTAGGCCTCAAAAACTGCTGTGGATTATTTTAGTCAAACACTGAAAGTTTTACTGCAATTAACTGTGCCGATAAAATGTGATTACTTCCGAGGGGTCTAGAGTTGCAACTTAGTGGTATTATGAGTTAGGATTCCCCTGCCCCTAAAAAAGAAAAGATTTTCAACAGAAATAGGAAGTCACCTCCCATCTCATTATGGCTGAAAGTCAAGAGACACTGGATCTGACAGGTTTTTCCCCCAAGACTTCCCCTTTCATATTTTCAGACACTGAAAGTATCTCACTGGTCAACAACCGTAAGAGATCTACAGCATTTGCAATGTGAAGGTTTTTTTATCCAGTTGAAGTGTATTACAAAGCAACTTAAAATGTACATAAACTATTTTTTCATAATTTCTGCATGTCAAAGATTATAACTGCTAACAAGTTGGCTGCTTATCTATCTGCAAACATACATTCACACATGAGAGAGATACAAGAGCTATCACTCTTCATAGTGAGAATACTGCTAGGAATTACACTGTAAAACCAAGTTGGTGTCATTTTCACTGTTTCTACTATTTTACTCAATTAAATGAAAAATCCATACAATTATGAATAGACAAAATGGGTAACCTGCATCATTTTCAGCACACAAACTTCACACTAGGGAAAGAATGCTGAGATGTGATGCACATTATGAAGAAATTATATAGTACACATTCAAAATTCATGCAATGATTAGAAGAGAAAAAAATAGGGAAAAAGACAAAATATGGTACAACCTAGAAGCATCATAGGCACACTGAAAATAGGTATTTTCCAGGATTTGTTGAGAAACAAAGTGTACTGGTTTTGGCTGGGGTAGAGTTAATTTTCTTTCCAGGGGCTGGTATGGGGCTGTGCTTTGGATTTGTGCTGAATACAGGGTTGAGAATATAGAGATATTTTTGTTATTGTTGAGCTTACACAGAGTCAAGGCCTTTTCTGCTCCCTGTACAGCCATGCTGGGGAGGAGGCTGGGGGTGCGTGGGAGGTTGGGAGGAGACACAGCTGGGACAGGTGACCCCAACTGACCCAAGGGATATTCCAGACCATGAGACATCATGCTCAGTATATAAGATGGGGGAAGAAGGAGAAAGGGGAGGACGTTTGGAGTGATGGCATTTGTCTTCAGAAGTCAACATTACACGTGATGGAGCCCTGATTTCCTGGAGATGGCTGAACACCTGCCTGCCCATGGGAAGGGGTGAATGAATTCCTTAGTTTGCTTTGCTTGAGTGTGTGGCTTTTGCTTTCCCTATTAAACTGTCTTTATCTCAACCCACGAGTTTTCTCACTTTTACCCTTCCAATTATCTCCCCAGTCCCACTGGTGGGAGAGGGAGTGAGAGGCTGCACAGGGATTGGTTGCTGGCTGGGGTTAAACCATGACACAGTCACATCAAAATTCCACTTAAATATTCAAGCACATTAAATCAAAGATGTCATTACATGAAGGCTCAACAACCTCTAAAGATTCAATGACATTTATAGATAGACTTAAGCCTCTCAAAACTTAGTTTGTGATATACTTATGTCTATTACCAGCAACTAAGTGCAACACAATGCTGTAACCAATTATATTATTAGGATTATGTTTTTTTTAAAAAGCTTTTCATTTAAGGCAATTTTAAATTGCTATTGGCATTAAGAAATCTTATAGGCTAACAGAGAGAGAAAGCTATGTCAAAGCACTTACCAAACTGACTAAGGACTGAGGCCTGGGTAATGGGTGGTTTTAGATCCCAGGATGATGTGGTAGTGGTAGTAGAACTATTATTGTTTTGTTGAGAGGTAAACTGACACAAACCTGGAGATTTCAATTGGTCCAAGATTTGGGATCCAGTAGAGTTTGTCAATTTAGGAGACCCACGTTCTCCAAAGCCAGAACAAAGAACTGCAGACTACCAAGAGACAAAAAAAAAAGGGGGAAAGAGTGGAGTTGAGTATTTAATAAATAATTTGAACATAACCATAGGGTCAATGCCTACAGCTGCTATTTGGCAGCAACCAATACCTCTTCAGTCCTAAATTACTAATAATTCACAGAATTGTTAGGGTTGGAAAGGACCTCTAGAGATCATCCAGTCCAACTCCCTGCCAAGGAAGGGTCACCCAGAGCAGGTGACACAGAAGCACGTCCAGGTAGGTTTTGAACATCTCCAGAGAGGGAGACTCTACACCCTCCTTGGGCAGCTGTTCTAGTGCTTTGCTACCCTCAATGTAAAGAAGTTCTTCCTCATGTTGAGGTTTCATTTCTTGTGTTTTAGTTTGTGACCAATAAAAAAATCAGCAGTTGGAGCATATGACCAGACCCTCTCTGGTTATCACTGATATAACTTCATCACTGACTATGACAATACTGATTTACTTTAATCCATGCATCTTAAAATAGCATGGATTTAATAATAGTTGCATTTATTCTGTGAAAATCAGTTCAAGTGCCCAATTTCAAGCCTTCACAATTGACTCAGAAATAATCAGGTTTCCACAAAAAGTAGTCAGATATGTGTTTGCAAATAACACATCAAAGTTTTCTGGCATAGAACTCTTCACTATAAACAAGTGATTTCATCCTAAATCAGCATGCAGTAAATGCATCCACTCTCTACTCAAAAATGAATACAAGTACTTCATGTGAACTGAGAAACAATTACTTAGCAAAACCAGAAAAAAAAGTAAACTTTATTTTGTGTGTGTGTGTGTAAATGGAAGGAATGAAATTAAGAACTCCTTCAACATTTGCAACCTGAATTTTATAAATACCGGAACCATCTCATTAAATGACCAGTACTGGAAAAGTTACTTAACCTGAAATATTTACTCATTAGGAATATTTAGAAAGCATAAGATATTTTTACCTGACTTTGAGGAGAATAAGAGTTTACAGCACTGGAGCTGCTGGTTCCTGATGCCATCTGGGTGCCGTGCTGAGAATTTGTGAAGACTAGGGCTTGGCCAAAGGTCTGTTGCTGGGGAGCCTCAAACGAGTTGCCTTCTGTCTCTTGGGTAAAGGTCACAGGCTTTTCAGGCTTTTGAAGCAGTGTTACCAAATCAATGCTATAATGAAACATAGAGTTTTAAAAAAATTAGAATTTTAGTCAAAGGTTAGTGTTGTTAAAATTAGTTAAAATAGATTTAATAGGCAAACCCAGCCGGAATTAATTAAAGAATCAATGATTAACTAAAGAATTAAGTTTGAAGTAAGTTTAGAATGTAAGTAACTGATTACTTGTCATTTTGTATTTACTCAGCTGTGCTTGCAATAAGAAACAGAAAACATTGCTTAATAGATCTAAAGAAATGTAGACAGTTACTAATCTTTGTATTGAAGAGAAATGTAGAAGGGAACTAAAAGTTCCCTTAGAAGTAATTTGTATTGTCAAAAAACCAAAAGGCAAAAAGGTCAAAGCGAGGAAGACGAATTTTACGTCATCATTTTCGCCCTCTCCTCAAATTTTACGACCACTGACCCAAATTAAAGAACAAACCATGCATGCTTAATAACTATTCAGCTAATTACCATACGAAGTGGGGAAATGGGAGGTATTAATATGATAAATGTATACTTATATTTTGAATATTCAAAACTTCTGTAAATATATAGAACTTGTATTGCTTTGTACTCGTGCTCTGCGTATTAGGGAGCTATCCCACACAGCTGCCCGGTGCTGAAATAAACATACACTTTCTAACAACTCTGTTAGAGAGTCTTTGTCCGTCTCAAGTTGAGTATCGATATTAGATCAATACTCATATTTTAATAAATCAATAAGACAAAGCAAAGTTTGGTTGGAATAAACACGATGATTAGACTGTGCTGAAACTGAAGAAAGCACTAATACTAAAGCTGCCATACCAGCAACAGAATTATTAATGATTAACAGTCTTTTCAAATATTGCTTGCCTGCCATACAAAAGAGGTAGAATAGAGGTTTTTGCCAGAAAATAAAATTCTGCTAGCTGAAACTTATCACTAAAGCTAGAATATAAATTGTCTTTGCTCTCATTTAAAACATTACCAAATTTATAACATCATGTATCACATAAATAGCCTATATGATTAATATAACCAAGTAACTGGAGACAAGTCATAAAAGATATATTGTGTTTTAGCTGATCCTGCCTGCCAACCCTTTATATATATTGATAATCCACATTCTCTGTATATCACAAAGAGCAAGGGATCAAAGTCCTACCTCTGTATGGGGTGGATATATGGACAGTAAAGAATGAAGTCACATGCAGTGATTGAGTATGTGATGGCATGGAAGTCACAAGAGCAGCGGAAATAAAAGCTACATTTGTCAGATAGTAGGCACATATCCAAAATTACTTTACCATACATACCTGAGCAAGATGAGAAATGTGAATTTTCTTACATTTAACATGGCCTACTAACACCTACACATGTTTAACACAGGTTTATGCAAGGAAAAGCAAAGCATTCAGACAATAAAAGAAATCTACTCAAAAAATTCTGACTTAAGTTTATCCTAAATATACCACAGGCTTGGGCTGAAGAGCTGCTTCCAGCAGTTTGATTAGCATAGATTTTTTTAATGGCCAAGCCTTTCTTATGGCAAGTAAAAAACCAACCAAACAGCCAAAACAAAAAAACACAAAACAATACACCAGAATTTGAGCTGACGAACAAAAATATTTTCTAACATAAATTGAGGGACATCCACTGGAAGAATATTTATATTAAAACAATGAATATGTGAGCATATCACAGAATAGTTAGAGTTGAAAGGGACCTGTGGAGATCATCTAGTCCAACCCCCCTGCCATATCACCTTTAAGAAGGAAAGGAATTGAATATAAACACCATGCCTCCTCCAGGTCACATCCATGATATAACAAAAATTTTGCTGCAGCCTGAAGTATAGCAGTACACCTGTATCAGGATGTTTGGGACCATTAGGCCATCTAGTTTTCAGATCTCATGCTATCCAACTACAGAAGTCTTCATCATACAACCTTAACCTGCTCTCTGAGGCTAATGCAGGCAGCTGATTCTACATAATTGGCCAGGCATTTGGTGAAGACAAAGACAAGCAAAGGCAGCAGCTGCCATATTTTCCATTCTCTATCTGTACTCTGTATCATCAGTTAAGGCAAGTAATTGTGATGGCAAGAAGGTGATTTTCATGGTAAGCAACACAAGCTTTTCTGTCAACATATTTGTCAAAGCACTACATTCTGAATACTTTCTACATCCACAGGGGCAGGGTTTTCATTTTCTGGACAGCAAAGCCAGAGCTTCATTTTCAACAACAGCAGCACAGTTTTCTTACCAGCTACTTTTGTTCCTGCAAGTAAGCAGTCTTTGTGCAGAAGTCAGTATTGTTCATGGATTTGCTAAGTTTGGCTCCACTTCTGTAGTCAATAATAGGTAACACAGGAACCCACAAAAGCAAGACTTTCAAAATTTTGAAACTAGCTTGACCAATCTCTGACCAAGGCTGCCCTGTGTTTTAGTCAACATTTTATATGTGCAAGCTAGCATTGCTTCAACAAGCAGAAAGTTTTTAAGGTATAGGGATACTATGGAAGAAGAGCTTACCTTTGCCTAGGAGTCACATGATTATCAGCTGGAACAGAGGAAGCAGTGAAGACTTTTGTTTCAGAAAGCTGAAAAAAGCGTGTGTGTGGGAGAGTTATTTTAATCATACACATGCTCACACTTCAGTACTGTGACATGTTCAGAATTTCCATCTTGGTCATGCACTTTTAAGATAAAAGTAAAGTCAAACTATCATTACAACCAGTTATGCTGCAGCTCTGCTTAAAAAGACAAAACCATGTAGTCAAATTTCAGCAAAGTCTTCTCCACAGAATCAAGTACCAATTTAATTAAAGTGTTAGGAAATTTGATCTACTGAACACTGAATTGTATTCTAATGTAACTACATCAGTTTGGGAAATAGTTTAACTAAAAACTATACCAGTAGAAAGTAATTAATGTGACAGCTGGTATATAATCAGTGTGCAAACATAATTTAGGATTCCATAGAGCAGCTCTGATAAATCTTGTTGCAGAAGTCTAACACATTGCACCGTTCGCACTCATTTCATGTATCTGTGTTTTACATTTCAGCTCACATCACCAGTGGAGGGAGGTTTGTACTCAGGTATGTACAGTGAACTAGCATTCATGGTTCCTTCTTGGCACTTCTGCTAGGGGTGGCAAAACCGTCTTAAACAGATTGCTCTGCAAGCATGAGTTTGAAAACAATAAAGGGAGAACTGTGTAATTGCTTATACTAGTATAACAAGTCAAACCATCCACAGCAGAAAACTACTGCTTCCACCATGCTTTTACAATAAAGATAGATACTTACACAGGTAGCTGGGGAGGGGGAGCTGGTTGGTTGGCATTTCGGGGGGAAAAGGGGGTGATTTTGGTTTTGTAGGGGGCTTGGTTGTTTCCTGTTTGAGTTTTTTTTTTAATTGCTTTTCTTTTTAGAAAAATAGTAGTTAAACAACTACAACTTCCTATGGCTAATTCATTTCTATTGACAGGAATACTTGCAAACCAGAATAAGCCTTAAGCCAGTACAGGTCTGGTTTAACAAGGCAGAGACATGACTGTATAATGGTTATATTTTAAATTAAATTTGTACAAAATCACCCTTAACTACTTTGGTGTAGCTCTACATTTAGACTAAAGAATCCTATTCAAACATGCACAAAGAATCCCTTTAGAATGTGACATTTGAATGTAGCTCTTCCAGGAAATTATGCATTTTTAATTGCTAGCAGCCCAGTTTAAAGGACATCACAGACATGAGGCAATATCATCTGCCATCCCACAGGCAGCTCTACTGAAAGCACCTATGTCCCTGTACATGGTCATCTGGTATTCTTCTATGAAACATTTGATTTAAGCAGGATGTAGAAGGTCTGACTGGGAGCAAATCACTTACTACTCAGAGGCAAAGTTCAAATGTTTCACGTGCTCTCCCCTAGCACCCTAGCACTACACTGGGTCATGGAAAAATTAGTACCACCACAATTCCTCCCTTCATTTCCTTCCCTTCCTGCTAATACAACATATTTTAATACCATCTTTCTGTAACACAACTCTGTCCCGAGCATAATGCTGCCAGCCCGCAACTCTATGTACTGACCAAAACAAAGAAGATTCAGTTCAAGCATATTTCCAGTTTAAAAGGCTATTTCTTTATTGCTCAGCTCTTTCCCCACCATATGAGTTATTTTAGAACAACGTGTACTGTACTTTCTGTGGTGTTATGGACTCCTGCATTATATGGCACAAGGTCAGCTAATGGCACAAGCAGCAGCTTATGGTTTGCAACCTCTTGGTTAAATAGCAAATTCTTTGTAACGTCAAAAGTTTCTTATGCTCACAATACCCAGGATAAGACAAACCATGGCCAAAACACTGATGAATCCTGAAAACTAAGCAAATCGAGGAGCCTGAGGACGTTTGTGACAATGCAAAAGCATGCTTGACGTGAGAGAGGAAATGTTCTCTTCAAGTGAACCAGCATGCAAAATAGACATCTCCAGCTACCAGCTTGGCTGCATTGAAGTTTTCACTACACCCTGCAGCAAACTCAGTGCCACAAGCTCCAATCGGACACCTAACTCAAAAGTCTGCTGGAATTACAGCATTTGTCCAAACACATACTTTGTGCAGCAGCAGCTGAAAAGCTTTATTACACAGATGTATTTAGCATTTCTTAGAAGTAATATCAGCTCCTAACAAAGTTATTTATGCTCTCTGTACACTATACTCACAAATCTTTCACTGAGGCTCTGGCATTTTCTGAGAACTGAATGAACAGTTGTGAACCATTTGGAAGCAGCAGCCTCACAAGGGTATTTCCTCCATCTGCAATGAAATGTCTGCTTTTCAGCTCCTGTTTCTATGATAAAAATGATTCTCCAATCACCAAATACACAATATATTTAATAACTAAGCTACCAGTTCCTATGGCCAGTTGATAAGTGAGGACCACAAGAAAATATACTCTGGCATGCTCATAAAAACTCAACAGCAACAAATCAGAAATAACAAAACCTTATTAGTGTTTTGATATGATATACTGAAGTTAAAGAAATTAAAACAAGTTCTTGTGCTGCTTCCTGGTAAAGGAAACACTCCCACTAAATTTTTTTAAGTGTTGCCATTGTTTCAAATAAAAATGAAAACTACCAATATTATACAGAAAATGTTTGCCTTCATCTACTTTCCAGCAATTTGTATGTATTCTATTTCTTCCCTTCTGATAGTTTCTGTAGTTAAACTTAATTTTATTTAGCCAGAATAATATAATCACAATTTTAAGAGAAAAACCCAGAGCCATCTACAGTACCTCAATATTTGTCTGGTCCTTCATTGTCCATACAACCTCCGATTTTCACTGCAAGGAGTTTCCTCTATTTAATAGCACACTGACAACATACTATACTTGCTCAGTACTCACTACTAAAGATAATTACCAGACAGGACTATTAAATCACAGATATCAAATTGTTCTCAGGTCAAACAACATGAAATTTCACTCGCACCTAACTTGTACTTGACTAGGAAACACCACATTTAAACAAAAATATTCTTCAAAAAAACACCTGGTCTTTACCTGGAGACAGCAAATACATCAGCTTCCTTGGTTGTTTCAATTATTAGTCATACTGCTAGAATTGTTTATAAAACATTTAAATGCATAGCTCCATTTTCCAGCCACAGGCTCACAGTATGCCTTTTTCTGCTAGACTAAAGCAAGAACCCATTATATGCTAATAAAGTAACCTTTTCAGATTCAGTAAACTAAAAATCTCACTCTCAAACACCAAAACTATCAGTAAATATTTTCAGCTATTTTCCACATTTTTTGTTTTGTAAAAGCAATGAATAATCGGATGCAGTATTTCAGAATAAAGTTCAGGAGAGTCCACATAGTGAAATATAAATCAAGAATGATTAAGAGACAGGGAAGAGTGCCTACAGGCAAAAAGACTATAATAGGGGTTTTTTGCCACAGCAACAGCTCTTTAGGAGATCATGCTGCGCTGTTCTTTTTTCATCATCTGCTACAATGCTGAAAATTTTTCAGTTGCTGCTTTCCAGACACCAGCCCTTTGTTCTGGAGGTGTGCCTTTGTTCCTATAGAACAAATGGGCACTTGGCTGTAATAAAGAACGGGTCAAGTCTAGCAGAGGTTCACATTTCTGTATGACTGGCTTACTTTTAATGGCCATTCCAATAACTTTTTTTTTTCTCACATATTTTATTCAGCAGTGATCTTATTACTTCCAAAACATTGATAAAGACACTAGATGGCATCTGGCCTGGGACCGGATTACTTTATAGTCCTCCTAGAAATGCCCTCCTGCAAAAGATTTATTGGCTAAAATTTTCATGGCAGATTTCAATCCACTTAATATGTTTCATGATAGCATGTAATTATATTTAGAACAAAAGATGTAGATCAAATCTCTTACAAGGACATACTCTATCTTTGCAGTTAATTTGAAATTTACTTAAAGACCAATATCAGGTTTATTTGAAGTGGACCTATTTTCATACAACTACACTGAATGGCACAAGGTGCATTCTTACGCTTCCTTTTTTTTTTAAATCAAATGAATCAATTTTACTTTATTTTTTTCCCCAGGGATGTTTTGGGCTAATTTTCCTGCAAGCTCACTATTTCATTCACTCTTTCTGAACATCAGCACATGAAAAACTTTCTCCTAAGTTACAGGGATTTTTCCAGCACACCAAAAATTAATAAAAATTAACAACAGGCTAGAGATTTCATTTGCTGTTCCTTCAAGATTCATGTACAAATTACTCGGGTTTGATAGTTAATTACCTAACCAGCATTGCTCAATATCCCTCCTGTATTACAAATGCTGCATTGTACCAGCAGAGGTAAGACCAAGGCCATAAAATTTCAGTATCCTTAGCCCTTATTTTACTTCTAGCATATACTGCAGAAATAGAGGACAGGTTTAAAGAAGCTGCCAGCTTTTGCTGACAGTAACCGATACAGAAAACCTATGAATTTTAGAACTTCTTTTCATTTTCTCTAGACATGTCCCTCTCATTCGGTAAGGATGGAGCTTTCATATCTGTTATATGAAACATTCACACATTTCTGGGGATAACACTGGCATGCCACCCTAGAGAAGGAGGCAAAAGGGATGACTTCCGAGACAATCTCTTACTCTTCTGAAAATAAACATGAAAAAATGGATGTTCATATAAAAGATGAAAGGCTTCTTAAAATCTAAGTTTTCCTTTCCATATTTCTTGCTATCTAGTTTGTTTTCTGAACTACTTAAGCTTTAATACAATAGCTGAAAACCTAAAATCATAAATGCAAATTTCATGCACGATGATCACAACTGCCAAATATACTGCAGACACAAAGACATCTGCCTGTTAAAGAGTGAGAACCCAAATTCTTGTAAGTACTTTACACAACACATCATGATGAAACAACAGGAATTAAACAATTAAGTGCCAACTTCAGCATATTATTAGCTCCTTTTTTAAGATTATAAACATGAAGTGGACTACGTGGAACAATTATGCAGATTTAAAACAAAAAGTATCAAATGAGGAGTGTAAAGTTGATAGTAAACTTCAGCACTTAATTACACAAAAGTCTTGTGATAATATGGCTTTAAATCCTTACATAATAGGGGGAAGTATGTGGTTAACACCCACCAGCACTGAGCAGTGAAGAATTATAATTCACAAATAAATAATTTGGGATAAAACTTAAAATTTTATTATCTATATATTGTCTGCCAAGAAAAAATAAATTAATATTTCTTGATTCAATTTTATTCTAAAAATAAGCTTATATATATATTAAACAGGAATTGTAGCAAAAAACACAATAAGAAATATCACTGCATGCATACAAAGTATTACTTCACACATTTAGTTTTTGAAGACAACACAGAAACTCTGAAAAGGGTAAATAATTGGTCTACCTAACAAGGCACACTTACATCTTCATTCCAGTCTTCTGCAGTCCATTCTTCTACTGAGTTTTTCCATGCTCCTATTGGAATTAGAGGAAGGAAAGAAAAGTTACAAGCTAAAAGCACAATGTCATATTTCAACCATTCTGCTTTATAAGCAATCCTGTTTTCATTATTCATGGAACACAGAGCAACGAGACAGTGGTTGGAAACATGGGAAGCTCTAGAAAACTGTTTTGCAGATTTACAATTTTGGGAGGTGGGTTTGTTTATTTTCCCATTTAATTTCTGATTTCAGGTATTTCTTAGCCACTATGGTACCAGTCATAATTTGCATGAATGCATGTCTCTACCCAGTGATTAATTGCAAACATTGGAAGAACTTCCTCCTATGACAGTGAGAGGTTACTCAACCCTCCTGTGGGATCTCCCAGTTTCATGCACAAATTCATACAGAGCTTGAACAAAACATGACCACAACACCTCTACCATCCATATTCCTACTGCCAACATACACAAATTCAAGACCTAAACTAGGCCTCTGGAGACTCCTTTCCAACATCTTAACTCTCTCCTCAGGGCAAAACAAGCCCAATACCATCCCCTGAGAGAGCTATTTTCTTTTAAAACATATAATTGATATAATGGCAGCAGAAGAGTCAATAGATTCCACTGTAGGTGCAAAACGCTTTGTCCCGTAACTTGTCACAGTTTATTTGGCAAACACGGGAGGACAGCACACAGCCCACAGCATCCAGCAACAGGAAAACTACAGGAAACAATCCTACAGATGCAAAAATCTGATCCATCATGGTAGTTGTTTCATCGTAGAAGGCAATCAGGCTAGTCAAGCATGACTTCCCTTTACTGAATCCATGCTGACTGCTCCTGATCCCCTTCTTGTCCTCCATATGGGCAGAGATGGCCTCCAGATTGAGGGGCTTCATCACCTTTCCAGGGATTGAGGTGAGACTGACTGGCCAGTAGCTCCCTGGGCCCTCCTTCTTGCCCTTTTTGAAGATCGGGGTGACATTTGCTTTCTTCTAGTCCTCAGGCACCTCTCCTGATCTCCACGACCTTTCAAAGATGATCATGAGTGGCCTCGCTATGGTGTCCACCAGCTCTCTCAGCACTCCTGGATGGATCCTGTCGGGGTCCATGGACTTGTGGATGTCAAATTTGCCTAGGTCTTCTCTGACCCAATCCTCCTTGACCAAGGGAATGTCTTCCTCCCACCATTCCTTTACCCTGCTCTGGGTCAGAGATCCTTGAGGGCTGGTCTTGTCAGTGCAGACCAATACAAAGGCGGCGTTCAGTAACTCTGCCTTCTCTGCCTCCTCTGTCACCGGGGTCTCCCCTGGATTTAGTAACGGGCCCACATTATCCTTGGTTTTCCTTTTGTTATTGTTGTATTTGAAGGAGCCCTTATTGTTGTCCTTAACATCCTTGGCCAGATTTAATTCCAGATAGGCCATGGCCTTCCTCATCTCATTTCTACTTACTATGACAGCCTCTCTATATTCATTCCAAGTGGCCTGACCCTGCTTCCATCTCCTCTGTGTTTCCTGCTAATGCTTGAGTAATGACAGTTCTTTATTCATCCACGCAGGTCTCTTGCCCCCTTTTGCCTGACTTCTTCCTGATCGTGATGCATTGTTCTTGAGCCTGGAAGAAGTGGTGCTTGAATATTGACCAGCATTCTTGGACCCCTCTTCCCTGCAGGGCCCATTCCCATGGGATTCTTCCAAGAGGATCCTTGAGGAGGCCTAAGTCAGCTCTCCTGCAGTCCATGGTTGTGATCTTATGTGCTGCCCTGCTTCCTCCTTGCTTGATACTGAACTTCACAATCTCATGGTCACTGCAGCCAAGGCTGCCCCCAACCTTCACATCTCCAACAAGGCCTTCCCTGTTTGTTAGTATAAGGTCAAACAGCCCACCATGCCTTGTGGGATCCTCCACTACCTGTGACAGGGAGTTGTCATCAATGCTTTCCAAGATCCTCCTGGACTGTTTGTGCTTCACTGTGTTACTTCTCCAGCAAATGTCAGGGTAAATTCCCCCACAAGAACCAGGGCCTGTGACTTTGAGGCTGCTTCAAGATGCCTGTAGAAGACCTCATCCACTTCTTCCTCCTGCTCAGGCAGCTTGTAGCACACACTCCCAACAGCATCACCCTTACTAGCCTGCCTTTTATCTTAACCTATAAGCTCTCAACTCACTCGTCATCCACCCCAAGACAGAGCTCCATACATTCCAAGTGTAGCCTCGCATAGAGGGCAACTCCACCCCCGCACCTTCCTGGTCTGTGTCTCCTAAACAGGGCGTGGCCCTTCATGAGAACATTACAGTCATGTGAGCTATTCCAATCGCAGTGAAAGCCCTGTGAATGCACACAGATCTGTAGTTCCTCCTGTTTATTCCTCATACTGCATGTGTTGCTGTACAGGCACTTTATAGAGGTATTTGAGTGTGTCAATATCCTGGTGGGGGTGCAAGGGAATGCCCCATAGTCTTGTGGTTACGTCTTTGGCTGCTTGTGCTTGCTCAAGGCATCCCCTCTTAAGTCTCCTTTTGCTACTTGGGTGGTCACTATAGTTCTCCCCTTCCCATACTTTATCTGTAAAGCCTGGCCCTGTCCCATCCATCTCCCTTCCAATCTAGTTTAAAGCTCTCTCTATGAGCCCTGCTAACTCCTGAGCTAAGAGCCTTTTTCCCCTTTGAGACAGGTGGACCCCATCTGTTGCCAGCAGGCTTGGTGTTGTATAAACTGACCCATGATCAAAAATCCCAAAATTCTGCTGGTAACACCAGTCTCAAAGCCATGTGTTTATCTGCATGATTTTCCTGTTTCTTGCTCCATCATTCCCTGCAACTGGCAGGACAGAAGAGAATACTACTTGTGCTCCAGATCCCTCAACCAGTTGTCCCAAGGCCCTGACATCCCTCTTGATCATCTGCAGACTTCTTGTTGGGACTTCATGGGTACCCACCTGGAAAACCAGTAGCGGGTAATAGTCAGTGGACCATACCAGGCTGGAAAGTTTATTGGTGATGTCCCATACCCAGGCCCCAAGGGGACAACACATCTTCCTATGGGTTGGGTCTGGTCAGCATACCAGGCCCTCCATTCGTCTCAAAAGGGACTCACCAATGACTACTACCTTTCTTTTTTTCTTAATTGAGGATGTCATCATGGGAGGGGTAGGCTGCCTTGCCCTAGGTGACTCCTCCATCCCAGAACCACCTTCATCCCCATTCTCCTTTTCCTGGTCCTCATTTCCCTGGTCCTCATATTCCAGGGCCTCGCACCTATTGTATAAGGGCACCTGGGGAGGTGGGGTAGGTCAGGAGGGGATTTGCCTGCCACCCTAAGCAGAACCCTGTTTCCACTCCCCTCCATCACTAAGGTCCCCTCCTCCAGCCTGGTGGTGAGAGGGTAAGGGATCCATTGCTTCCCCACCACCTTTGGGAGACTGAACCTACTTAGACCTACTTGAGACATTTTCCTGATATTCAATTTAAACATTTATCTGGTGTTACTACTTATGACCATGGTTCTGTGAGTTTATTCTTTTTAAATACTGAACACAACCTATCACCCTTTTATTAGTTTACTCAAGCTGCTAAGTTTATTACTATAATTTGTTAAACACTACCTTTCCAAAGCAATCCTTCCAGTTTCAGTTATTTCACTACTCTTCTCTGCACTAAATCTAGTTTACTAACACCTTCCTCCTATTGATGGGATTCCAAGTCTGATCTTGCCACAAGTACAATTTCCTTTTAGTCCAAAATCCACCTTGGCATTATTACAACTCCATATATCCTCTTCCTGGTCTTTCCCCCAAGCCTTGCAAAGCATCGCAATTTAAGAATTTTCTGGTTTGCACTGAAATTATGCTATGTGTTTTCAAGGATCCTTGCCATAGCAATTCAACCTAGATGACTATCTGTGACTCTTTCCTGTTTCCCTTAGTAACAAGTCTAGTTTTAAAAAGTTATAAAGCCCATAAAAAGTATACTACATATTTCTGGTAACTCTTCAGCTATTTCTCTCCAATTCCTCACTTTCCGACACACTACTTGATTTTTAAAAAATAATCAGCCATAGATATTAGCCCAAAAATAATCTTATTTTGGTCTATCCCAAACTTATGCAATAATGCCTTCCTTCTGGATTAAATTCACATTCTAGAATGACCTGAAAGTTTCCTAAAATGTTCCTTCTGACTTTTGCAGCAGTCCTAAAAAAACCAATTTCCTTGTAACTTTTAAGCTACGCAATTCCCTTCTTCCCCCACTATAATTTTTTTTTCATGTTGTTCTTCAGTTTCAAAGTTATTTAAGGCTGCTCATGACCAAGATAATAACAAATGAAGTTTTTCTGTTAAATTTATGAAACTATTAAAGTAGAAGTATCATTAAATTACCAGAATACCATTTTTTATAACTTACTTTGAGAAGTGACCACCTCCAACATAATTTATTTATAAGAACTGTTGTGATTTGAGTTTCAGGATCTCTCATGGACTTGTACATTGCAAAAAAGGCTAAGAGACTGAACACTCAGCATGCCTGTAAGAAAATATCAATCATGCTATTCAAGTTTATTCCCTTTTGAATAAGGACTGGTTGTTTTGTTTCGTCCTACCTGTCCCTTCTCTTTACCTTTCAGTTGTACATTACTTGCAAAAAATTAGGATGTAGAAAACCCAATGCTGAATTATTTGAAATACAATCACACTTAAACATTATGAACCATCAAAGAATTGCCCTTTATTCTCTCTCTTTTTTTTTTTATTTCAGCCAACAACACTAAATTTTACCTCCACAGACCCAACTAGCTTTTCTATAGGATTATACAATGGTGCACCTAGAAACACCTTTCATTCAGGCTACTGCAATTCCTCTGGCATCTGCAACAATTCAGGACAAGAGGTGCTAGAGTGCTTTCATAGAAGGTATGGGGGCAAGTACATTTTGGAAACAAATAGTGTAATTATTTTTAGTTGAAAATGTTGATGTTGATCATTTCCCAGCACTGGCTTAAAGAGGAAATATCTAGTAAATACTCAAAACTCAACTCCTCAGAGTTTATATTTGCGTGATGTCTTTAGAAAACATTTTAATATGCAAAATTGGTTTTGTTTCCCCAGGTAGTTGTCCAGCTACCTCCTTTTTAATGTAACTGCAGATGTATGATACTAATTCTCCATGTAGCCAGTATGTGCTAATTTTCTATTTTTTTTAAGATTAAAGAAGAAATAAGACTGAATAATAAGGAATAAAGACAGGGATTTACATCTTGACTTTCCTCTCTCTGTATATACTTATATGAAATCCTTTGCAAGCCCACTGCAGGCTATATGGGTTTCCATACATAAACATTGCCCTCATTCACATCTTTAGTAACTCCACATTGGTAACATAATTATTACTGAGTCTGTTGATTTGTAACTAACATAACAGTACTGTAAGTTAAGGGGAAAAAAATTGAAAACTAATACTTGTGATAAATAAGCCAAATCAACAGCTCAAATTTGTACAACCTGCTTCCAGTCCCACATCTTGTCTTCCACTCCTTCCCCCTACCTCTATTTCCATCTTCCTTTCCAGCACTTTCTTCTATTTTATAACTACTACCTCAGCTGCAGCATCTTCTAATAACCCCCAAAATGCTTTCCATCACAAGGTTGAAAGTGTTTCCCACTTGGACAAAACTAAATAATTCAATTTTAAAGCCTACTCTTTTTCAAGAAGTCTTTTTGGCTCAGGGCCTTATTTCTGACATTCCTACAGCTTGTCTAAAGAAGAAACACTAAAACAAATCACTCTCCTTATAGTCATATATAGAGAGATGTAGAAGCATGGAAGATAAGGGGCTAATGTGTGTGGCTCAAACACCAATAGCCGGATGTCTGTGGAACCAACCAAGGATTATTGGTAATAATACACTGAGAAAGAGCAGGATGTGGCTGGAGAAGGGGCCATATGGAGGTAGGGCAGCACTTTTGGGACTAACATCCTTGTTCTGGTTCCTGGAGATAAGCACAACACAGTCCAGCACAAGCGTAGAAATGAGATTGAGAAGTGGTCATGGACTGGGGGGAGTGGGGAATCGACATCACCAGAGACCCCTGGAAGCCCTCTGATCTATTTCCAGAAAGGTCTAGAAGAAACTGTGCATGAGAACTGATTTGCATAGAAACAAGAAACTTATCTCCAAAGTGGGGAAAACTTATCTATAAAAAGGCATCCCCACAAGGCCCAGGGTGACTTGTGATTTCTTTCTTTCTCCCCGCCCTTTCACCCTACCCCTTTATCCAAAATCCACTGCCATGTGCTTATATAGGAGATCAGGGACTAACACACCAATTTCCAAGCCAAATGTGTAATTTACAAATAAAACACTCTAAGCTTTTGCAGACCTTCTGACTTTGGTTATTCCTTTCAGCCATGAACATTTACAAATCTTGGGTGCTCCCTTTCCCTTAAGGGTGGGATGTCACAAGAGACATTTTTGTTTTGTCAGTTATGGTACCTTTTCCCTTTGCCTGAAAGTAAATTAAGATTAGCAGCAAAAAGGTACTTAGCACCCCAAAAGAACATTCATGCTTAACTACTTTACTTTAAATTTCCACCAACCAAATGATCTTGCAGGAACTTCTCACACTGACACTCACTCATTCATACCCCTAAGAATCATTAATCTGACAAGGACAGGGAAAATTCCCAAATGCCTTCTCACACCTTCTCTGTACCACGCTCCCCAACTTCCCATACGTGCCTCAAATTGTTACTGAAGTTCAGAGCAGTTCTCAGTGACACATGCACAGCTTAACAGCAACAATGCACTTGGCATCCAAACAGAAGTTCCACATGTCACTTTGGATTCCCACCAATCTATTTTCTCAGCAGCACACCCCTCATGTAGACACATTTGTACTCTTACTGGGATTTGTTTACCAACACCAAGATACTCTTATTCCTAGGCATAATTCTTCCATTACTGAAAACTGAGGAGATACCTACAAGGAGGAACAGAGGTTGCCACAGGGAAAGCACATGAAGGCTACCTTGAATTAACAGAGAGGGTCACAAAACATTTGAGCTCACTTGGGAAGTGAGACACAAGTCAGTCATGTATAAGCCTTACAGTTGCATTCATTAATAACTAATCAGTGAATTTTCTATCTCTGGTCCAGTCTCCTCATGCCTTTCTTCTCTATCTTCTTGCTTTAGCTAACCTTATTGTTTCTGCAATACTTGTGACAACATACTTTGTCCTCTGCTACCATATAGCAAACAACAGTGTCAGTATTCCTAGGTGGAATTTACAAGTCATTAGGCATTCTTCTAACTTATCTGTTAAACTTATTTGAAAAATTAACATCAGTGAAAGTAAAAGATGTGTTTCTGTTTGCACTATAGCACCAAGTAATTTCAAATGTAATTCCTAGGAAAGGTACCATAATTTGGCCAGAATGCTCCCTTTCAGTAGCCATTAATATACTCAAGGCCACTCTCCCACACTGGACTAGAAGGGACTCAGTGACAAAACAGCTGCCTCATAGGTCCTCCTAAATTCTGAGCCTGTTATTGTCTTATCTGGTTAAGTGGAAACTGGCTTATATGAAGTTTAGAAAGCTGCATCTCAAAAGGCTCAGCGCAGAGCCCAACAGAGCACGCTCTGGCCTCCAGTCTTCTCCTTCCACGCTTGACACAGGTTGATGAAAAATCATCTAAGTAGCCTTCAGCAATGAAGAGATCAGAAGTTACCCTTTGCTGGGGTTAAAAAAATTCTCATATTACTCAATGGTTCCCAAGTGTGGACAATAACATACATAAATTCCTCCATCCTGATGCAGGGTTTCCTGTCTTTATCTCCTGTAACAGAATACAGGAAGCAGAAAGGCATCCTGTTTTACCAATCAAAGACAAGCAGGTCACACTCTTCATTTCTGAATTGCCACGAGATCACTGTTAAGCAGATCCTTTCCAATTTAGGTCTGTCTCTTGCCTTTAGCCAGGAGTGTGTACTTCACATTTGAAACTTCATACAGAAACACAGCTGCTTCTATCTTCAGAAAGGCCAATTGCTCTTTTGGCTTTCCTTCAATTGGCTACTCATGCTTTAATTAATAATTCTCTTCAAAGGTAGCAGATCTTAGAATTCTCCTCCATCCTAGAGACTCACATTCTTATATTATACAGGTGGGGCTGCTAAAGCCATCCCAGTGTCACTGAGTGAATTCATATTTGTAAATGTTTTTCTTTTTCTACTTAAATATTCATACCCTACTGTCCAATGCCCATGGACCAGTCACTTTTAGTAGGACTTATGAGAGATATTAGTTGTTTAGCTTAATAAGTAAGTTTTAAATAAGAACGAGTAATTTAAGTCATAATATTGTGTGATTTAGTATGCCATTTGCTTAGCTTTACTTGCTTAGCATGAGTAGCTGGATTTGCTGAAGCCTTAGGCTGCAAGCTGTATTTTCACCATAGATATGCTTTTGGCTAGAATAGAGTTCACTTTCTTAGTAATTTTTCTAGTAGTTGGTGCAGTGCTGTGTTTTGAAGGTATAGAAGCCCAGGGATTTCTTTGTTCTGGGTGCCTCTTAAGAGGCACCCAGCTCAAGCTGACCTGCTGCTATACCACTCTATTAAACTACTTATTTTTATTAAATCCAGCACCTGAGACTGCTGTGGGAAACCTAGGGTTGAGCTTGAAAAAGAAGGAAGTGCACCCAAGAGTGTGTATTAAAATTCCATTAGTAGACTTATTGGGAACAGAGAGGGGTGTGTAGCCTGATCAGTGTAAACTGCACAAGGAGACAGGGCTGGTGCTTGGCCTGATCAGAGTAAAGTGCACAAGGATAAACAAGTGATGGGAAATATACCTGACACAGAAAAGGAGGTGCCCTTGACCAAGGTACTACAAAACTGGAAAAGAATTTTGGTACAGCAAATTATCAAAAAGAAGTACACAGATATTTTATATCGAGAAAACTGGCCATTTCTAACTAGAGATGGAATCCTGGCAGAACAGTGGCCACCGCAAGGGACCTTTGACCAGCACAGACTTACCTTTCTGCAACAGACTAAAGGATAGGTTCCCAGGACAAATGGATTACTGGTACATTTGGGATGGTTGGGTGTGGGAGAAAAAACACCCAAGTCAGGTGCGAGATGAAAGAGGCATCACCAAAGGTAACGCTTGCAGTAGCTGAGCCTACTGGCCCAGACAAGCCTCAGATAATTACTCTGCTGGCTGCCAGACTCTATTCTATGCTTTCTAGTGTCTTGCCTAATCCTGCTGCCATGCAACAGAGGGCTGTGGTTGGAGCCCCACCTGTATTGCAAATATTTACTAAACCACCTTGGAATCCTGGTGACTTGGCTCAATGTAGGAAGTAAAATGCCGAGACTAAGGAAGAATGCTGAGAAATGCACACAATTATTTTCCAATATATGCACTGGATCCAATCCAAGCTAGGGAGATACCAAGGTGTTCCTGAGGAAATGATTCCAACCTGATAAGAAATAAAATAAAAAATAAGGATGCTGAATTGGCTCAACAGATGTGGAGTTACAGAATGTAGGTTACAGAAGAGCAGGCCTTGAAGGCCAGAGTGACCTCTATGTAAAACATCCAGGTCACCGAGGAGGTGAAAGGAGAGCATTGTGGGTTTGTGAACTGCTGGACCTGTTAGAAGTGAGATTCACTGTTTGTTACCTTGTAAGGCATTGTTTACCGGTTACCATAGAAGGTAAAAACTGTAAAATAGCCCAGGTGATTGGAGAACACTGTGCTGAACCATTTCCTGTTTATGTGGTAGTATAAAAAGAATTTTCACTGTGCAATAAACGCCTTTGCACACCACCACCTTGTGCGAAGTCCATGACCTCTGCTCAATCACCACAACAGGCAAGAGGTGACAGAAACCCCTAGGCAGCAAATAATCCAAACTGGGACTACAACAACTACTCATTTTTTCATCTACCAGTTCCCCAGGGCTGCTCTCAGTCCATTCTCCACCCACCTTGTATTTGTGCTTGGGATTTCCCTGACCCAGGTACAGGTCCTTGCACTTGGACTTGTTGAACTTCATGAGGTTTGCACGGGCCCACCTGTCAAGGTCACTCTGGATGGTATCCCTTCCTTCCAGCATGTTGACCGCACCCCACAGCTTGGTCTCATCAGGAAACTTACTGAGGGTGCACTCTCCCCCTGTCCATGTCACCGACAAAGATGTTAAACAGCACCGGTCCCAACAACAACCCCAGAGGAACACCTCTCGTCACTGGTCTCCACTTGGACATTGAGCCCTTGACTGCAACTCTTTGAGTGCAACCGTCCAGCCAACTCCTTATGCACTGCGTGGTGCACCCATCAAATCCATGTCTCTCCAGTTTAGAGACAAGGATGTCGTGCGGGACAGTGTCAAATGCTTTGCACAAGTCCAGGTAGATTATGTCAGTCGCTGTTCTCTCATCCACCACATCTGTAAACCCTGTCATAGAAGGCCACCAAATTTGTCAGGCATGATTCACCCTTAGTGAAGCCATGTTGGCTGTCACCAATCACCTCCTTATTTTCCTTATGCCTTAGCATAGTTTCCAGGAGGATCTGATCCATGATCTTGCCAGGCACTGATTTGAGACTGACCAGCCTGTAGGTTCCTGGGTCTTCTTTATTTCCCTTTTTAAAAATGGGGGTTATATTTCCCCTTTTCCAGTGCACATGAACTTCTGCACCTCCAGGTTCCTTGAATGGTTTCAAACCTGATCTCCTCTAGCAGGCAGTTCCTCATTTTCCCATTCCCTGCCTTTGCCTTCTGCAACTAGGGTGGTGTGATTGGAACACCTGTTGGTGAAGACTAAGGCAAAAAAGTTGTTGAGTACCTGAGACTTCTCCATGACTTGGATAACCAGGTCTCCCCTCTCCTTCAGGAGAGGGCCCACATTTTCCCTAGTCTTCCTTTTATCAACAATTTACCCACAGAAGCTTTTCTTGTTGCCCTTGGCATCCCTGGCCAGGCTTAGTTCTATTAGAGCTTTAGCTTTCCTAACCCAATTCCTGGCTGCTCAAACAATCTATATTTCTCCCAGGCTACATGTCCCTGCTTCCACCCTCTGTAGGCCTCCCTTTTGTGTTTGTTTGTCCAGCAGCTCCTTGTTCATCCATGCAGACCTCCTGGCATTTTTGCTTGATTCCCTCTTCACTGGGATGCATTGCTCCTGAGCTTAGAGGAGGCGATCCTTAAACATCAACCAGTTCTCTTGGACCTCCCTTCCAGGGCTTTATCCCGTGAGACTCTACCAAACAGATCCCCAAAGAAACCAAAGTCCTGAAGTCCAGGGCAGTGAGCTTGCTGTGCATCCTCCTTGCTGCTGCTCTAAGGATCTTGAACTCCACCATTTCATGGTTACTGCAGCCCAGGCTGCTCTTGAGCTTCACATTCCTCACCAGCCCCTTCTTGTTGGCAAGAACAAGGTCCAACATAGCACCTCTCCTTGTTGACTCCTCTATCACTTGGAGAAGGAAGTTGTCATCAACATATTCCTGTAAACTCTTGGATTGCTTGTGGCCTGCTGTGGTGTTGTCCTTCCAGCAGATATTGGGGTGGTAGAAGTCACTCGCTCTCATGAGGACCAGGGCTTGGGAACTTGAAGCCACTTCTACCTGTCTGTAGAGGGCCTTATCAGTTTGGTCTTCCTGGCTGGGTGGCCTGTAGCAGACCCCCACTATAATGTCACCTGTCCCTCCTCTCCCTTTAATCCTGACCCATAAACTCTCATTCAGCTCTTCATCCATTCCCAGGCAGAGACCCATTCCCTCCAGCACGTCATTGACATTTTCATTTTGCCACAAGTTCTAAAGTACTAGAACTAGAATGTTATATATATGCAAAAGGGGTTTGAGGAAAAAAGGAAGTATGTCCAATTGTGTCAGTCCACACCACCTGAAATACAGGTACCTTATATACAACCTGGAGATGAAAGTGTTAATTAAGATATTTTCACAAAAATCCAAATTAGAACCCAAATGGGAGAAGACATATACTATCTTATTGTGTTCTAATTTTGCTTTTAAAGTTTTATGAAAAGAAAATTTGATATACCATTTTCATGTCAAACGAGCAATGAATAACCAACCAGCTAACAAATATCGGCATTGGAAAGAATCTATATACCAAAGGCATGAAGTGGAGCATCTCACTACTCTTGGTGCTGTTAATCCAGAGGAGCACAACTGCATGGCTAAGTATAAAGTCAATGGATGACCCACTGTGGTATAAAGTTAACAAGACTAAAGGGGAGGTATGTTACATAGACTTTTATGGGACGGGTGACCAAACCTTGGAAAACCCAATGAAAGAGCTCTATTTCTGCAAATCGGATACAGCTCAAAATCTAACTTTGACAGAGATAATCAGCAAGAGGAAAATTCATTGTTCCAATGCTACTAACTGTTGCTTAACATTCAATTCCAGTTGTTGTATATGGTTGGACACGGGATTTCAAGTAAATAGAATATATGTTAATGTGATGTGCAAAAAAATTCACTTTCACCTACATATGCTTTTGACTAGAATAGACTTAATTTTCTTCTTAGTAGCTGGTACAGTTCTGTGTTTTGGATTCAGTATGAGAATTATGTTGATAATACACTGATGTTTTAGTTGTTGCTACATAGTACTTACTCTAAATCAAAGACTTGTTAGTTTTCCATGCTCTGTCAACTGAGCTAGTGCACAAGAAATACAAACCAGAAGATTAAAAGCCTACAGCCATCAGCAGTTGTGACTTGACAAGATAAGAACAGCTAGTGGCCTGTCTGTGTGGACACAGAGAAAGAATACAATAAAGGGTTATAAGACCCCAGACCAAAAATCACCATTGGACCAAGAGGTGTGTGCAAGGTATGTGAAGAATGGGTGAAGAACGTGTGCATAGACTGCAAGGGCATAAGTCTAGGATTTTCTTTGTTTGGGGTCCCTCTTCAGAAGCACCCAGGTCGAGTTGACCTGCTGCTGTACCACTCTTAAATTATTTATTTTTATAAAAACAGATGCCTGAGACTCTGCTGTGGGAAACCTTGGGTCAAGCCTGAAGAAGGAGGAAGCATGCCTGAGAGTGAATGTGTGTTAGCAAGGAGTCGAAAGAGGCACCCATTGGCTCACTGGAGCTGTCCACTACAAAGGGACTCTGGTCTAAGCAGTTAGTCTCAGATGGTATGTGTGTGACTCCTTGAATGGTGTGAGAATGATGCCTTGAGTTTTAGCTTTTATATTTTCCAGATCAGTACTGCTTTAGTGTATAACTCTAAAACTCCATAGCCTGTCAGCTACTGTTCTACCGTTTTACTCAGACAAAACAATTTCTCTCTAGGCCCAAAATCCAAGGACACCTTGTTTTCTTCAGGCCCCAAAAAATGTAAACAGTGAAGTAGAGGGGGGGGCAAACTGGAGAATGGGACTCTACTACCTGAAGCTGTTATTGGACAATTAGCTTCTGATATGCAAACAGACCAAACTTATATCTGTCCAAAAAACCTGTGTTGGTCGTCCATCTTGGGTAGAGTCTCTGTGAGACTCTTGCATTGCCCGAGGTGTACCCTGTGAAGGCCTTTCAATAAATACCTACTTTATTCTTTTAACTCTGTCTAGCCTCTGTTCTAGGTAGCCTCTTCAGGCATCAAGAATGCTCAGGCATTGGCTTCTCTAACACAGTTCTTCACATACAAGACTCTTCCAACAACTCTTCAAATCCCTTTGTCTCTCAAGGGTTTGTTAGTATTAAACCAAAAAAGTTGCAAATTGCCTTCCCTTCATTCTAACAAGAGAGTCAGGCTACAGCATGTGCTCTGCACATTAGTAGCAATTAAGCTATAAAAAAGAACTAATATCTGTGTCATGTGAAATGTATTCACATTTTCAGAAGTTAACTGAACACTAACAGAATGGTTATTTCAACTGCAATTTGCTACAGGTCTTCATTTCAATCCTTCCACTTCTTGAAGCATCTTACCAGTTCCATCATCTGCATCATTCTGACCAGTCTCCCAAATCTTTGATTTTGTCCCAAAGCCATCAGTGGCAGAAGACTCCATATAGTCTGCAGGGTTAAATGTCCTAGAGTTTTAAAAGTTTAAAAATGGAAGAGAACACATGGGTCATTCAATGAACATAGATGTCATCATTTTTATCTGAAGTTGAATTAGGTTTAACTTCTTGATTTCCACATAATCTATCTTGATAGTTTTGGTTTCAAAAATTTTTCCTCTATGAGCAGACACAGATAAAAGAGGGAGAAAAGAAGGGGAGGAAAAAAAGTGAAGAGACTGAAAAAAACCACTGTAGAGAAACTGAACCAAACTAACAATTCCTGAAATAGCAGTTAACAGCATAGCTACTCCTCCAGTCTTATAAAGCATTAGTTTATATGCACAATGATAAGCCTCTCTCAGCTGATAGTTTCTCAGAAGGTGGCTTACTGATGAGAAACCAGTATCATGTCATTTTAGAGCACCAGACCTGTTCAGGACAGGAGTTGGAACACCAGTAAGACTATTTCAGAATGCACTCTTGACACCAATGCCAAAACACACAGATGAAGCTAAAAGTTGAAAAAGGATCATTGAAGAAAAACCTCTTTTCAGTTTATCATCTACAAGTATGAACAAGAAGAATTATCAGAAAAGTAGAATGAATCTTCTGTTCATCATGACATCACTGATGTTACATGAAACGTCATTAAAGGCAAACACTGAGTGAAAGTAGTGGAGGCTACACTTCATGAAGCAAGTTATTCCACCAAAACTGAGAACAAACTTTAGAGCTGCTGAGTAACTTCTTTTGATTTTGTTTTAGGGTCAATGTACGTCCAAACAGCCAAAGCATGAAACCTCAAAAACAAGAGAAAGTTTAGAATCACTAGTCTTTCTGGTTTTATATAGAACTTGAAAGTTCTACATTACACTGAAACAAATCTTTTTTAAATTGACCTAGAACTATAAGCACCACACAAAACTTTCAGTCTCCAAGACACTACTGATGGCTGCTACTGATAGGTACAAATGGGTTCTCCAAGTTTTGAGATATTAACATTGAGTGAACTTACATTAGGTTTGTATAGGTGTGTCTAGGTAAAAATACTGGTTTAAGACAAAAATAATCCATTAATAATATAAGACATTTTGAATTTTTGTATCTATATAGGTTTATCAAACATACAGCAATATTAAGACACACAGTGGCAACACTGTCAATTAATATTGCCAGTGAGTTTGATCCTTGCCAAAATCTGTGCTCTGTGTGTTTCTTACCCCATGCCTTGGGCTGAAAACCTCCCTGCTCCTCTCCCTCTGTCACGTCCAAACCCTAGGAGAGAAAACACCATTTAACAGCAACAGCAGAGGAGCCACCAATTGCTAGTCTGTCACATTAGAAAATATTATGGTTGAAGAAAAAGAAGTACTGTGGTTAAACATAATTTACTTCCCAAATTTCCCTAACACATGCAAGTAAGCCACAGTTCATCTAAGACTTTGTGTTTCAGTAGGACTTTGTTGAAGGTTGGATCTAGTTCTTTTCCTCAGGAATTTTTCTCCCATGGGTTGCTAAGACACAAATGACTGGGTACTTAAGAGAAACAAAGCACAAGGCTAGAGCCTTTCTCCTTGGCAGGGTGGGGTAAAATTGCCCTTCATGGAAGCCGGGCTGACAACGCGAGATTTGGAGAGACTGAAAAGCAAGGGCAGGGGGGAGGTCACGCTCTCTTGCTCGGGACCCTCGGAGCTGGACGGTCGGAGCTGCTGTCTGCTGAACCCACGGCCCCTGAGAAGCCAGCACGGAGCTGCCGGTCTGTCTGCTGTGAGTCTCTGCCCTCTGCCCCATCCAGAGCCGACCTGCCTGCCACCAGCCCGCTCTGAGTTTTCTCCGCTACATTGTAGCGGGGTTTTTCCCTGCACGTGGAGACCCCTTACTGTCCCAGCTCCCTGTGTCCGGGGATCCTGCTGTGGCACCGACACCAGCTGCCCCTCCCGAGGGTCTGGGGAGCAAGGGCTCTCCACCATCCCTCCGTGCTTCGGGCAGTCGCCATTCGCCGTGTGCTACCTGAGCTCACGCCGGAACCCCCTGCAGGCACCGGGGACTCATCACACCCAGAGCGCCCCCTGCAGGCACCGGGGAATCACCACACCCAGAGCGCCCCTGCAGGCTGTGACTGGAACTGCACCAAAAGAGAAAGGTGCCTGAAGCCAAGCAGGCTGCCACTGGGTTTCTGGTTCTGTTTGTTGGTTAACACCATAGCTGTTGTTATTTGTTAGCTTTGTTTTAGATATTAGTAAAGAACTGTTATTCGTATTCCCATATCTTTGCCTGAGAGCCTCTTGATTTCAAATTTATAATAATTCGGAGGGAGAGGGGTTACAGTTTCCCATTCCAAGGGAGGCTCCTGCCTTCCTTAACAGACACCTGTCCTTCAAACCAGGACAGACTTGCAATTCTTTGCTATCTTTTCTGTATCTAGTGAAGTAGTTTGAAATGCCAAGAAAAAGACTACCTAAAGAATCATCCCATGAGACTGCTATTGCCAAATCATTAGACATTGTTCAAAATTTCATTTTTTTCCACTTGCCTAAATGCTTTAAAATTCCAGCCTCCCTGCGTACCTTGATCTCTCAAGAAATTCCATCACTTATCTGTGAGAAGAAAGTTTAAATATTCCATTTGCTTCCTTCTCTGACTCAGCCCACCCCTACCCTCCTGTGCTTTCAACTCATTCCAAGACATTCCTTCTGTTTCCCCTTTAAGCATAACTACTGACGTGAAAATTATCCAATTCAAATTACTCAAAGATCCTTGTTATCACCCACAAGAATATTAATTTCTATTTTAACAACAACAAATATTTGTTGCCTCCAATTTTGGTTACCAACCTCAGTTTACATGCTTCTTAATATAGTGAATGGCTTTATTTTTGCATGTTGCATAGTGCCAAGAAAGCATGAAAATTTTTGTATTACTTAACCATCCATAAAGCACATGTCAATGTCAACTGTTAGAAACTATTTCTTACATGTGGCATATTTCTACATAGTTTTGGTGGATTTTTTTTCTTTTTTATAACCTCAATATCTGAGGTTTTTTCAGTTTGTTGTTTTTTTTGAGGGAGACTATGTATATTATTTGATATTACAAGAGTTTCTGCTGAGAACAAAGTGATGTTTATTTTAATGACAAAATTATGTGGTTATAAAAAGTCACTGAACAACTACAAGCTTACCAGAGCACAAAAGTTATAATCCTAAGTCCCTGATACACTGGTTGTCCAAACGTCAGAATTACCTATGAAAGGCTTCAAATTACTCTTTATTTTGAGGGGACCATCTAAACTGAATAAACAATATCTCCAAGACATGGTAAATACAGTTTAGAAAGTTCCTATTTTAATGACTTTCCTTTTCCTCCCCTCACCACTTGTTCTTCTTGCCCTAGTTCACTATCCATGTTTTAAAAGACATTTCTGGACCTCTAAAATACTGTGGTGGTTTGACCTTGGCTGGAGGGCAGGTGCCCACCAAAGCTGCTCTTACCACTCCCCTCCACAAATGGACAGGGGAGAGATCACTCACCAATTACCATCACAGACTAAACAAACCTGACTTGGAGAAATTAATTGAATTTATTACCAATCAAAATCAGAGTAAGATAATGAGAAGTAAAACAAATCTTAAAAACACCTTCCCCCCCCACTCCCCCCTCCTTCCCAGGCTTAACTTTATTCTCGATTTTCTACTCCCTCTCCCCTAACAGTGCAGTGAGATGAGGAATGGAGGTTATGGACAGTTCATCACATCTTGTTTCTGTCACTGCTTCCTCTTCAGGTAAAGGAGACTTTCCCCTGCTCCTGCATGAGGTCCTCACGGGAGACAGTCCTTCATAAACTTCTCCAGTGTGAGTGCTTCCCACAGGCTGCAGTTCTTAATGAACTGCTCCAGCATGGGTCCCTTTCACAGGGTCACAAGTCCTGCCAGCAAACCTGCTCCAGTATGGACTTCTCTCTCCATGGGGACACAGGTCCTGCCAGGACCCTGCTCCAGCACAGACTTCCCACGGGGTCACAACCTTCTTTTGGGCATCTACCTGCTCCAGTGTAGGGTCCTCCACAGGCTGCAGGTGGGTCTCTGCTCTCCTGTGGACCTTCATGGGCTGCAGGTAGACATCCTGCAGGTCTTCACCATGGGCTGCAGGGGAATCTCAGCTCTGGCACCTGGAGCACCTCCTGCACCAACCTTGGAGTCTCCAGAACTGTTTCTCACATATTGTCACTCCTCTCTTCTTTGGATGCAATTACTTCTGTGCAATATTTTTTTTCCCCATCCTTAAATATGCTATCACAGAGACATTACCACTGATGCTGATTGGCTCGGCCTTGGCCAGTGGTGGATCCGTCGTGGAGCCAGCCGGCATTGGCTGTCAGACATAAGAGAAGCTACCCCTGTAGTCCCCCCCTCCCCTTGCTACCAAAACCTTGCCATGCAAACCCAAGGACTTCTTAGAAATATCAAATTAGCAGGATAGCTTTATCCACATTTTGATGAAAGGGTTTACACCTATTCTATACAGGATGACAACCATGTAAACCTGCAGAGGAAGGAGTCCCATCTAGCAATGCAGAATAAGAACACAGAAGAATGAAGTCTGACACTAGGCCATTTCTCCCTCTTTGCTCTCTTTTCATAATCATCTGAAGAGAAGAGACAGAGATTAGGAAATGGGTAACAACTGCAACCTGGCAATTGCCATCCCTCTTCACTGAGCCCGCACATGGAGCTGTGCTCTTTGCTCTGTCATAAACAGCATCCCAGACCCTGCTGTACCCATCTGATAACTCAGCCTCTAAACCTCCTTGCTCAGCCTACCTCTTCTACCGCTCTTCTCTCCTTCACCCACCTAAAATCCACAATCTGAGAAGCTGATCCATGGCATTACAGGGTTGCAGCTTTAGAAGCCAGTGCACTCTGGATTATCTTTCTGCCTAGTAAATATTGGTTTCGCTGGTTTTCTTAAAAGAGTAGAACCAGCTAGAAAAGTTTACTTGGGGACCCTGTACTTCCTACAGCTATCAATACAGCAATAAACACCATTTACTAATGGTGCACAGAAGAGAGATCAAAAGTTTTTTTACAAACTCAACTACAAGACTGACTGGGAGCTGCAAATCACAGTAACAGTCAAACAGAAATATTTTTGAGTGAGGCAGACATTAGGTACAGAGAGAGTAGCTGGAATAGCTAGCATGAAAGTAGAAATAGATTTTAGAAGAGGCAGTAAGCCTCCCCAGCCTCCCAAGTGCAAAAGTCTGAAAAAATAACTTTAGCATATTACACATAAGATGAAGTTTTAGCAAACAAGGCATACGTAAGGTGCCAGACCAGGATGGGCACAATAAACTACTGGCTAAAAATAGCAATAAGAACTTCTAACAATTTTAGAAACTGCTAGAAAAACATCATGTTGTTGCTGAAGTTATATGCACAGTCTTAGACTACTAGTCAGCAAGGCATTTTCAAAGTGATCTGGTATAAAAAGTTAATCCTGAACTTGAATTTCAAGTAGATTCCCTTAACTTCATAAAGCTGTGTCTGTGCCTTCTGTAAAAACTGAAATTAAGTTTAATCAACAAATGCAACAAAAAGTATTCTAGTAAAGACAAAAGAGCAGTACCAAACCAGCAGAGTTAGCACTAAATTCAAATCTATAAGATACTTTTGAAGAACTGATTCAAAATATGGGACAGTGAGTACCCACCACTGAAAGACCACCCTGACAGAATCTCATACATCATGGGCATTAATGCAAGATATCAGTGGGAAGGGCTGATATTCTCCAACACAATCGAATCACTACTGTAGTCTTAAATTCTCATGCTAAGAAAGTTACTTTGCTGCCAAAATTAAAACATGGCCTTAAAACAATTAAAAGGCACACAGCCTTCAAACGTAGAGAAGTTAGTCACGAAGCAACTGTGATTGGCCATCAGGTATTTCCAAACTTTTGTTACTTTTTAACAGTGACTAAAAGGTCAGTGAGCAAAGAGGGCTTCACACAATTCAGAGCAGGGACTTACATTCTGAGCATGCAATCCCACAGTAACTTAAAGCCATTTAAATCAGAACTACTACAACAGAAGTCTTTCTCACTAGTGATCACAACTCTGCTCTTTCCTGCACTAAGCTTTGCACATACTGTCATAAAGTGAGCACAAAACCATCATCAGAAAAGAAAATTATTAGGTCACTGTTGTATCAACTCTTCAAACCAGTTTCCCGCTTGCTAAATGCCAGAAAACCAGTCACCTTTACACAAGGATAAGCCACCAAAACCCCTGTTGTCCCCAGCTACCATGCTGCCTGCCCCCTTTTTATTTTTTTGGCTTGGTTAGTTTTAAACTTAGATCAATCCTCTAATAAAGTTCAAATGTACCAGGAGACAGACAAGATCAATTCCTCCCAGCAGTAATGCCAGTTTATGCTTTTAACATAAAAAGTATAGCTTTAACACTACTCTAAAAAGATGCTTAGATATGATTTATATTACAACAGCCAATATTCACTAATTTTTTTCCTGTGGTAATTCACAATCAGCAATTTTTCTACCAACATTTTTATGTACTGACAAAAAGACAAGTGATGCGGCAGTAGCTCATTAAATCTTCCAGTGAGTCTAAAGGAATAGACTTTCTTACAATCAATCAGCATATTGAGCACAAAAGCAAATAATGGAATCAGGCAAATAACAAAATTACACACACTTCCCTCAGTTGACTAGGTTCACATTAGCCACCACTTATTCAATTTATATTTTTCTTTTCTGGAATGAATTATAGAGAAGTCAACCTAAGCAGGCAGTGAGATTTTGTTTCCACAAAAACCCATTGGGAGTTAAAAACACTTATAATTACACAATCAAGACTTCACTCTGGTACCATCCAGGCATATAAAGAATTGTTCATCTCATACACAACTGTTCTTCCCACAAAACAAATGCACACTACATGGGAACATGAGAAAGGTGTGTAGTATCACAACTGAGATTGGAGCACTCTATTAACTTAATAACCTATTCTGTAGAAAATCCAGTTTGCTGAGCTTGCAGACCGAAATCTTTCCCCTGGATCACAGATGCTTTATTTTGAAATTCAGATTTTCACACTGACAGGTTTAAATTAGGTGAAGACACTTTAAGGTTAAGAAACAGACTTAAGAACAGTAAGGGAACACAGACCGCAAGTGCAGGCAACACCTTAGATTTGCAGTTATCTCTGACTACAGAATAATCAAACAGTCCTGGTCTCTGTTTTAGAAATACAAAGCCAGCCATCCTCCCAGCAGATGCCAAAGTGACAGAAGTTTAAGCCTTACAAAGAGATAAGGAGGTTTAAGTATAGAAAATTCATATTCTAGGTATCCCATATTACCAAAACAAACACTGAATTTATATTCAATATATTATAATATCTTGATATTAATTATATATACATTACAATTCAAATAATTTTGTCTTATTAGTTATCATAAAGCTAGAAGAAATAAATCCATTTCATAATATAATGCATGTACTCTAGTAACTATTTTTAGAATCAGAATAATTAAGGTTGGAAAAGACCTCCAAGATTAAGTCCAACTGTTGACCCAGCACCAACATACCATACCCCCAAGTGCCAGCCACATCCAGGGGCCTTTTGAACACTTCCACTTTCTTGTAGTGAGGGGCCAAAAATTCAACACAGGATTTGAGGTGTGGCCTCACCAGTGCCCAGTACAGGGGAATGAACACTGCCCTGGTCCTGCTGGCCGCACTATTGCTGATACAGGCGAGAATGCCATTAGCCCTCTGGGCCACCTGGGCTCATGTTCAGCCAGCTTTTGACAGGCACTCCCAGGTCCTTTTTTGCTGGGCAGCTTTCCAGCCACTCTGCCCCAAGCCTGCAGTGCTGCAGGGGGTTGGTGTGACCCAAGTGCAGGACCCAGCCCTTTGCCTTGTTGAACTTCATATGATTGGCCTCAGCCCATTGATCCAACTTGTCCTGATCCCTCTGTAAAGCCTTTAGACCCTCCAGCAGATCAACACCAACTCTGTGTCATCTGCAGACTTACTGAGGCTGTACTCAATCCTATCAACCAATCATGAATAAAGATATTAAACAGGACTGGCCTAAACTCTGAGCGCTGGGGAACACCACTAGTGAACGGCCTCTAGCTGGATTTAACTCTGTTCCCCACCACTCTCTGAGCTCAGCCATCCAGCCAGTTTTCTACCCAGCTAACAGTGCAACTGGCCAAGCCATAAACAGTCAGTGTCTCCAGGAAAATGTTGTGGGAGACAGTGTCAAAGGCTTTACTAAACTCCAGGCAGACAACACCCACAGACTTTGCCTCATCCACTAGGCAGGGGGCCCTGTCATAAGACATCAGGTTGGTCAAGCAGGACCTGCCTTCAAAACATCATGCTGACTGGGCCTGATCCCCTGGTTGTCCTGTAAGGAGCCACATGATGGCGCTCAAGATAATCTGTTCCATAACATTCCCTGGCACTGAGGTCAGACTGACAGGCCTGTAGTTCCCCAGATCCTACTTCCAACCCTTCTTGTAGATGGTGACCCAGGACTGGTGATAAATGACTGAAAGTGGCTTGGTGAGCACTTCTGTCAGCTCCCTCAGTACCCTTGGGTAGAGCCCATCCAGCCCCAAGGACTTGTGTGTGTCTAAGTAGTGCAGCAGGTCATTGACCATTTCCCCTTGGATTATGGGGGCTTCAATCTACCTGTTTCCCTCTTCCAGCTCAGGGGGCTGGGCACCCAGAGAACAACCGGTGTTGTTATAAAGGACTGAAGCAAAGAAGGCATTGAGTACCTCAGCCTTTTCTTCATCCTCTGTCACTATGTTTTCCCCCCGCACTTAATTAAGGATATTCTCCTTGCCCCTCCTTTTGCTTCTGATGTAGAAACATTTTTATTGTCTTTTATGGCAGTAGCCATATTAAGGCTTTGGCCCTTCTAATTTTCTCCCTGTACAACATTATAACATCGTTGTAGTCCTCACAAGTTGCCTGCCCCTGCTTCCAAGGGTGATCAACTCTTTTTTTCCCCCAACTTCCAGCCGAAGCTCTCTGTTAAGCCAGGCCCGTGGTCTTCCCCAGCATCTCATCTTTCAGCACATGGGACAGCATGCTCCTGGAACCTTTAAGAATTCCTTCTTGAAGAATGTCCAACCTTCTCAGATTCCTTTGCCCTTCAGAACTGCCTCCCAAGGGACTCCATCAACCAGTCTCCTAAAAAGGCTAGTACCTATAGCATGGAGGCTGAACTACTGAGTATCAGGGTTTTCCCCCCTCAGTGAACTTATTTTCACCAGTGTCAATCCCATTTCTGCTATTTTCAGTGCATATAATTTTTAAAAATTATATTGTTCTACAGTAAAGCAGTAACACAATGGCCCAGAAAATCTTCCCCTATAAAGCAGTTAGTAAGATAAACTCTAGTCTCAGTAGGTAGCTTAGAATAGAGACAATGCATTGCAAAAATATTAGCTGACCCCTATTTTTTAATCCAATGCCTGAATTCCTACATACAAACGCTCTGCATGAAACATTTCTAAAAAAGGGTTCTGTAGTGATTACCAGCCACCTATTTAGTTGCACCTGAAGCACCTTATTCTGTGTAACAGAAAAGACTAGCAGATGAAATTACAGAAGATTTTTATTATTATTTTGTCTTGGATTTGTAGACAAATTTCAGGAGAAAACACCCTGGAATGAGTGCTTCCTCTACAAGGGAAAGGGCTTCAATAACTCCCTTTTCTTCTGCCAATGAGAGAAATTTGATACCAGCAGGTGAACATGAAAAAAAAGAACTGTTTATTACAAAATAAAGGGAGGGGGTGCCCACAAGGCACATAAAAGGATTGAATAAATGCTAGATATGAACTCCCAGAAACTTGCCCTCCACTCACACACACACCCACCCACACACAGCAGAACAAAAAAAAAAACCTCAAATGCCCAGGGAAGAAAAATACATGGGCTGACCGCGTGGCCTGGAAAACAAAATGGCGAGTGGTCCCTTTTTTCTCTGGGAAGGGGAAGAGAAGTTCATGTAGCAGCCTGGAGCAGAGCAGATGGGAAACCTGTTGATCCTCTGGCATTGGTTTTCCTGCTCACAGCAGGCGAAACTGGTGGATTTTGATGTCCCTTCGTTTGCTGGCTCGGTCTTTGCTGCGGTTCGGACTGACCATGGCTGTCCTGCAGACTCCCCGGGCCAGAAAAAAAAAAACAAACAAAAAAAGTTGCCGAAAGGATTTGCTGGTGAAAAGCCTCCAGGCCAGCGGAAGGAAAAAAAAACCAAAAAAACCCAGAAGCTTCTTGCCTAAATTGGTGAAAATTAATCCAGCAAAAGGCAACAAAGTAACAATCCGTGCAGCTGCCAACCACGCCAGAGAAAGAGATTGAACAAAGCCCACGCCTGGGGCTCCCAGGCTCCGGCCCCACCCCCTGGTTCATCTTAAAAGATACTGCAGACATTTCTGGGCATAAAGCAGATGATTAGGGAATAAATTATCATCATAAAATCACCCCAAGACAATTTCTACTGATATCCAAAGAAAGGTCAGCAATCCCTGAAATACTGAGAAATAAATTACACAGTTTATACAAGTCCCTGCAGATTTAATGGGTTTTGTTATGGTTTAAGAGCAGCATTCCCTAATTTGGTGCCGCACAACCACCACCATGCTCACTTCCCTCTCCACTCCAGTGGGAGATATAAGAGGAAGAGATTATGGGTTGAGATAACAATTTACTGGAAACAGCAACGAGATAAGAAAACAAACAGTAACAGCAACAATACTAATAACAAAAGCATACAAAAGCCCCATGTTCACCAACCGACCTGGCGCCGCACGACCCCCAAGAAAATGAACAAAATGGTGGGGGGACCGTCTGCAAGCCACGTTTTTCTTCCTGATGGTAAGCAACATCACCCTCCTCCTCGGAAGTGAGAATTTCTTACTTCTGCCCCTCCGGCAGTGAGATGAGGGGTATAGAATAAAAACTTCGGAACACCCAGAGGATCTAGGTTCCATGTCCTCACAACTACTGCAGAAAAATTCACTCTGTTCTGGGCAAAAAACCAGGACATCATCCACCCCTTGTTCTATAGCATCTAGCTCATGTCCAGATCTTATACCTTCCAAATATATGTATATGTGTATATATATAAATATACACAAGCACACGTATCATTTCCATTGTCAATGGCCATCCCTCCAAGATGTCTGTTGAGTTCATTTAGTCCATGACTGTGGGTTCTATCTGTCCTAGATGCCTTCCAGGGAAGGAGGGCTGGTCTGCTGTCAGCTGGCTGCTGCATCAGGAGTTCATGACTGGTGTATCTGGAACAGTCCGTCCTCATTGTCCATGGTAGTTATGGCACAGTGGCAGTATCATTCAGCAACCAATATTATACAATTCAACATTACAGGCTGTTCTCACCCAAAAAACAAATTCCCTTGAGGTACACATCACATTTCCCCATCCCTCTGCATTACCAACCAAGTGTACCCAGGTCCTTGAGCAAAAATAATCCCACAGATGGGTTTGCGTTTCCTTGAGGCAGGACTAATCCAAACTGTCTTCCCTAACACACTCCTCATATGCACCACAGGGACTTTATCCCCTTCTATGGTACATGGAAGTTTTGATTGAGCAGGGCCAGCTCAACTGGTAGAGCCTCTAATGTTAACTAACCAGGTGGCATTTGCTAAATGTAGAATCCAATGTTTGAAGGTCCCACCCTCCCACTACTTTCAATGTGGTTTCTAACAGTCCATTGTACCGTTCCATTTTCCCAGAGGCTGGTGCATGATAGGGAATATGATACACCCACTCAATCCTGTGCTCTCCGGTTCAGGAGTCTATGAGGCTATTTTTGAAATGAGTCCCATTGTCCAACTCAATTCTTTCTGGGGTGCCATGTCACCACAGGACTTGCTTTTCAAGGCCCAGGATTGTGTTCTGGACAATTACATGAGGCAGAGAGTATGTCTCCAGCTATCCAGTTGTTGTTTCTACCACTGTCAGCACACAGTGCTGGCCTTGGTGGGTTTGTGGCAATGTGATATAATCAATCTGCCAGGCCTCCCTATACTTATATTTTGACCATAGTCCCCCACACCACAGAGGCTTTACCCGCTTGGCCTGCTTGACAATAGCACGTTTCACAGTTATGGATAACTTGGGATATAGTGTCCAGCCCATCTGTATGTTGCATCTCTTTCCTGATGACCTGATGCATCATGAGCCCACCGAGCCAGAAATAATTCACCCTTATGTCACCAGTCCAGATTCACCTGAGACTTTAATCTTAGCAGCTTGATCTACCTCACCATTTTTCCACATGCACCCAAGAGTCACTACAGAAGAACATCGCATCTACATGATGTACTTTTACAGTCAGTTTCTCTACCTGAGCAGCCATGTCTTGCCACAGTTCAGCAGCCCAGATGACTTTCCTTCTGCGCTGCCAATTGGTCTTTTTTACATTGGTCCAGCCACCCCCACAAAGCATTTTCTACCATCCACAAGTCAGTGGGAAGGTGAAGCGCTGGCCATTTCTCTCATTCAGCGATATCCGAAGTCAACTGGATGGATTTCAGCTCTGCAACATGACTTGATCCACCTTGTCCCTCAACAGTTTCTGTGACTCACCGTGTGTGAATCCGTAAGTCAGCTTTCCATGTTCAATGTATCCCTATGATATGGCAGAAACCATCAAGAAAGAGACTGTATTGCTTTTCGTTTCCTGGTAGCTGATTATATGGTGGGGCCTCCTCAGCACATCACCTTTTTGTCTTCCTCCTCCGAAATTAGTCCGAAATTCTCACCTGCAGGCCAGTTTGTGATGACTTCCAAGATCCCTGGGTGACTGGGGTTTTGAGCTTGCTGTGTGATCAATACAACTCACTCCACGTAGCATCAGTGGCATGATGTGTGGAAGGGACTTTCCCTTTAAATATCCGGCCCAGCACTGGCAGTCGGGGTGTCAGGAGGAGCTGTGCTTCAGTGCCAACCACTTCTGAAGCAGCTTGAACCCCTTCATAAGCTGCCAGTATCTCTTTTTCAATTGGTGTTTAGCTGGTCTCAGATCCTTTGTAGCCCTGACTCCAGAATCCCAGGGTTCATGCTTAGGTCTCTCCAGGTACTTTTTGCTGGAGACTCCAGGAAGGACCATTGTCTTTAACTGTGGTGTAGAGCACATTTTTCACATCTTGTTTTGTCCTGACTGGCCCAAGGGCTACTACATGAACAATCTCGTGTTTAATTTGTTCAAAAGCTTGTTCTTGTTCATGACCCCTGTTGGAGGTTAGGGGGAAAAAAAGGAAAAATCCTTTCTCTCTGGGAATTTTTCTCCCATTTGTTGCCTAAGAGATGAGAACAACAATACTTAAGAGATTAAAGATGTGGCCGGGAGGGGGGAGGAGTACAGTCTCTTATCTGGGAAGTGAGCTTGGTAGCTGGGGGATTTTGTCTTGGGAAGTGCAGAGATACTGAGAGACTTGGCTGGAGGTCAGGGGCTGGGCTCAGCCCTCACTCGCTCTCGGGATCGGAGTGAGGACAGTTTGTAGTTTTGGTGCTGGACTGTTGCTGCCCAGAGGATTCGCTGCCATTGCGGAGTTTCATCCTTCACTGCTTTTCCTTACCGTGGCTGACCCTTTGCTTGCAAGAGTGGTCATTGAACTAGGACCTTTTCTACACCCAACCTCACTGGAAGGGACCTTCACCATCTATACGTGGGTGCCTCTCCAGAGGGAGCGTCTCCCGGCTGTTTGCGGCAGCTGCTTGCGGGAGCCTAGCTGCCGCTGCCCAGCCCCACTGTTTCCTGCCGCTGCTTCGGGTTTTTGCTACTTTGTTTGCCACCCCAGGTGTGCTCGCCTCTGCTGCTCCAGCCTACTGCTCCGAGGTTCCTGCTACAGTCCATTTTGCCACCCAGAGTGACACTGAGACCGGCTGCTCCCCATGAGTTTGCAAAGGGAGCCCCTTTTCTATCTCTCCCGCTGTCTGAGCTACCATTACCACGTGGAAAGAAGCAGCTGAGCTTGCACCACAGCATCTCCTACAGCCACAGGGGAATCACTGCACTGGCCCTGCCTAGCTGAGAGCCAACAGTGCCTCTGCCAGCTGTGACCATAACTACACCAAAGGGGAAAAGACTTGATGGCCGAAAGAAGTCTATTATTGGGTTTCTGGGGTTTTTTGTTGTTGCTGCTGTTGTTGTTTGTTTGTCTTGGTGTATATATATATATATGTATATATATATATATATTCTAGTAAAGAACTGTTATTCCTTTTCCCATATCTTTGGCCTGAAAGCCCTGTAATTTCAAAGTTATAATAATTTGGAGGGAAGGGGGTCATATTTTTCATTCCAAAGGAGGTTCCTGCCTTCCTTAGCAGACACCTGTCTTTTAAACCAAGATAACCCCACTTGAAACCATTTTTTCCTGTCACACATGATAGAGAGGGTTTACAATCTGACTGTAATTTGGAATATGCATCCTCCAAAAACCCACAGTGCCTAGGAAAGCTTGTGTGTCCTTCTTGCTGGTTGGTGGGGACATAGCTACTATTTTGTTGACCACATCTATTGCCAGTCAGGTAGTCACCTGAAGCACTGTTCGTTCTCCTTCTTTCCTTGACATCACTGCCAGTGAGTTGGCATACAATGATGGCATACTCCGTAGGCACTTCTGCCTCATGTATTGTGTACACTGGACCTCCAAGAGACTGCTCATTATTTGAATCCCTATAGAGTACCTCCAGCACAGCTAATTCTCTCAGGTACTGGAGACCTTGCTCCATGGCATTTCACCTGCTTGAGTGCACTATTGGAACATTTTTGAGAGAATACCTTTCCCTCACTCTTGACAGGAGTCACCTCTAGAGGTTGAGAGTTTCTGTCTTCTTCCTAATTTTCTGGTTAATGCACACATCCTGGGACAGGGATCCCACTTGCTTGGCTTCACTACCATCTAGTTTCATACCATGGGCCACCATACCCCAGCATCAGAGCAGCCAGGTCACCATGGGCTCACCCAACTGGCAGCTGAAATATTTTCACATATCTCACAGCTCACCCAGGGATAGGGATTGGGTGATTATCTCTGGCCCTGCCTCTTCCTCCTGTTCTGAGGGCCCTGTTTCATCTTCAACCCTCACTAAACAAAATGATTTGGTCTTGAATTTCTTCTTCTGTATAGGTATGACTGCTACCAGCATGGGTTGTTCCTCTGGTTCAACTGCACTTTGAGTGGCCACAGTGTGAGTTGCTCTGCTTTCCTCCTCCTCCCCCTGAGGGTGCTGTCTAGTGACGAGCAGTGTCCGATAAATAGTAGCCAGGGCCCAGCACACTGCAACAAGTTGCTCCTCTGTGGAGCGGTCACAGCACTGTCCTTGCAAATATTCTGTCACTTTAACAGGGTCCTATACTTGTTCAGGGATGAACTTCCAAACCATTGGAGCAGAGAATTCCCCCCAAACTGGCTCATTTTCTCCCACATTCCATGCCACTCATGACTATCCATCCACCCTCATGGCAGATCTCAGAATAACCTTCCTAGATATCTCTTTCTTGACTCTAAACATGTAGACGACACTGAGGAGACCTGGCAGACTTAGCAACAAAAAGAGGCTTTCCTTAACATCCAAAGGAAATTCAAAATTCTCAAAAGCTGATGTAACAGGCCTGAAGGAGGAAAAGGGGGTAAAATGCTGGGGAAAATCATCCTTCCCTGTTTCCCCCACAGGCTGGGTATGATCATTTATGGATTTCCAGAGGTAGCACCCAAGGCCATGGCAGGAGAGCAGCACTGAAGACACATCCCTCATGACCCTCATTGCCCTTGATGTTATCATATCATAAACTGATATCCCACAGTACAGCAACAAAACAATCCTGATCCCTATCCCTGCTCTGAGAAGGAGCACTGTGATGGGCACATAGTGCATATACAGAAACACATACAGGGTTAGGTACCACAACCATGTGAACAGACCAAGCAACATTGTGCCCAGTGGCTCCATACATAATACAACAAATTCTTAGATCAAAATTGCTTCCCACCCATTCTGGGCAAGTCTGTTATCTCAACCCTTCATGCCTCACATTGGGTGCCAATTAAAGGCTGTGGTGGTTTAGGAGCAGCACTCCTTAATTTAGAGTGTGTCCCATTCTCCCCCCCATTCACTACTCCCCTTCAGTGGGAGATAAGAATGGCAGAGATTATGAGTTGAAATAAAACTATTTACTGGAAAAAGCAATGAGATAAGAAAATGAACAGTAAGAGCAACAATACTAATAACAAAAGTGTACAAAAAGAGGTTGATTTACATGCAAAAAAACCAAGAAAATCCCCACATTCATCAACCAACCCAACACTGGGTAACCCCCAAGACAATGAACAAAATGGCGGGGGGACATTTCATGTGCCATCTTTTTCTTCCTGACCATAAACCATGCCCCCCCTACTTCTCAGAAGTGAGAATCCCTTACTTCCACTCCCTGGCAGTGATGTGACTAGTATAGAATGACCACCTAGGCATGCTCAGATGGCTCCAGGCTCTGCTCCCTCATGGCTACTGTGAAAAAAAAAACTGTCCTGGCCAAAAACCACGAGAGGTTTGCATTAAATTTTAATTAGGTATTTCCTGCCACAGAATATACAGGCTTGTAATACAGTTATACTGAAGTCAACCAGTTTATCCCAGGCAGTTGAAAGCATTTAATTACGATACTTTTCTCACGTGAATGCACAGTCTAAAATACTTAGTAGAGAGATACAGCAATACTTTCTACGTTAAGCCAGTGAATGAAAATTGGTTGAAGTTGTTCCTATTTCTTCAGTCAGATAGGTCAGTGTTTTGGCTTAAGATATGATATTCATATAGAGAGCTACAGTGTTGACAACAAAAGCAGTGTAGTTCATAAGGTTACAAAGCAAAAAACAGACTGCATTTAAAGTTAACCTCTAAGTTTCACCCAACAATTTTAAAAACTCCTACCTTTATATTTATAATTTGAGTATAAAGGATTATTTTATAAAAAAATTAACTGAAATACTTACATTTCATCTATTAACAGTGCTAACATACCAAAAAACTGTAGCTGTGAACTATACCACACCCTCCCCTGAAAGGCTACCTCTACACACACCATTTGGTATTTGCTGATTCACAGGTATAACTAAGTCATTCTTGCAATCCTTTGGAAGCTACATCTTTGCATGTTTCCACTCCTTCAAGATGCAGATCTGGAGACAATGAAGTTGGATGTGCCTGTCTTTGAATGCCTCATTACTGAATATTTGAAAGAAGAGAGCCTTTTGAAGGCAGATTTTTTCACCAGACATTGCTTAAATACATTAGCTCTGCTATGCACTTTCTCAATTTAACTAATTTAATACCCACTTCCTCACGCAATCTGCACTGTACCCAAGTTACTCATTTTCATTCCTCCTGCTCTTAGAAGAAACAAGCCTCTTTCCACTTCAACCCATGAAAATCAAACCAACAACACATCCTTTGATTCCACATCAAATCCATTATCAACATCTTTCCTATCACTTCTACAGGATAAGATTGTTGTACCTAAGACTGCAGTATTCTTTTTCCACAGTTCTTCTCATCAGGTCCTCTATGCTGAATTCCTTCTCTTACCAAAAAGCCTCTAAGGTGGCTTGTACTTTCTCTGAGTGGCTACCAAAAACAGAAGGCAAGCCTGACAACCAGATCTACCCCAAAGAAACAACACAAGTACACATCAAATCCTTCCCTGAGAGCCATACAGATGGAATCTTGTGCTCTCCTGCTGCCAAGGAACATCCTGCAGAACCCAGCATACTCCCACTCTCAAAAGGCTGACATGAGTCAATCTGGGAAAACAGCTCTCCATATCCAGAGCACACAAGCCTACTACACAGGAAATTATCATAGAAGTCATCTGTGTCAATTCTTTGGTTCTGAGACCAAGACGTAACAAGGGGCAAGGGAGAGGAATGTACCTAAATTAAAGGTGGATGAAATGCTTATGGAATCAAAGGATAACCAACAAATGCTTAAAAATAAGTGTTTAAAGAAATAAATGGGAGAGTTTGATTTCAGGATATGAAGTTGTTGGTGCCAGTCCTGCACCAATACTACTATCTCACCTCTCCCATGCCCACGTTTCCCACGATCTGAAGGCCTGTCTCCTTGATTGCTGTCCACTCCATTCTCTTCAGCTCTGACTGTGGAGAGAGGACAGCTTAAGAGACTCATGCATGAGACAGTATAGCCATCTGCTTAACCTAAACCTCAAAAAAAAAGGCAAGATTTTTAAGTGGGCTGGTTAATAGATGTCAGTCACCCCTCTTCTTCAACAGCCTAGCTACAAGCAAGTTGTTTACTTTGCACTAGACCATTAGGAAGCAAAATATCTAAGAGGAAAATGCCCCTGAGCAGACACACTTCTCTTGGGTTAGAGTTTTGGGGGAGGGGAGAAAGGCAATGTTTTGCAGCCTACACTATTAATTATGGCCTCACCTCTTTAATGAGGTGGGAAATAAAGCTGCCTCATACTATGTGTTCTCAATAACAGGCTGTGTGGCAACAGTGAAGGAATAAGGGACAACCAAGAACACCAACTCTTTTGTCTGCCCATACCATATACCTGTACAACCAGGGAAACTTAAAACAACTCTCCTCTGTATTTAAATCAGAAGGATAACAACCAGGTGAAGGTGAGGCATTAGAAAAGCATTAAGCACTGCACCTTAACTATTTCACAGAAAACTCCTGAGGAAGTACTCCAAAAGCTGGCTGGCTCTTTGAAGGAAGAAGAAAAAAAAAAAGAAAAAGAAAAAAAAAGATTGGCCACTTAAAATACTGTTGAGATTTTGTACTGCTCAACTTTTCCTAATGGCAGCAACAAAACTATTAATACTTGCACTGGGAAGAGATATCAAGATTTGGTAACAACTTGACAAAAAAATCTTTAATTCCAGTTTACAAAAAGAGACAAGCAGCATCTGGCTCTGTCAAAAATTTTGCCCCTCACTTTCATTTTGATGGATCTGATTTCAATTTTTCTAAGCATAGCTGCAAGTTTTATTACTATTTTTTCCTATCTTTGACATTATTTTACAAAGATTCACAATGTCTTCACTGGTAAAATATTTGAAGATATTACAATAATTAAAAGAATTGGCTAATACTGTAAATTTTTTCCTGCTTTTAAGTCAAAATCTAAACATTTTTTCATTGATGTTTCTCTGCTCATCTATCAGTGTGTATGGCCTTTACAGGCAATTTATACAGCTTTGATACTGCTGATAAAACTTAAGGAGAAAAAAGCAATGTGCATCCAATGGCGATCTAATGCGATGCTACCTAACTTGAAAACATCAGTTTGCTTTTGTACAATGTATTTTTGCACCTGTATAGGCTGTAGAAAAATTTTAAACATTTCAACCCACAAAGAACTTTCTGTGTTGTAGAAACTCACCTTTGGTTGGCTTATGAGTAACATATGATAAAGAGTAATAATGATCCCAGTCTTTTCATTCCCCTTATAAAAAGATGAGAACATCTTCAGCTTCTCCCACTCATAAAAGGAGATGTAATCAAAGCTAGATAATTTTTTCATTAAAAGAAAAAAAGTGTATCAGCTGTGCAGCAACATACTTGCTTCTCAAGCAGTTTGACAGAGTCAATTCTAAAACTTAAAAAAGAACAGCAATTTGTACAAGATCAATTAATCAAAAAGGGACAGAAATTTAAGTTTAGTGTCTCTGAATAAACACAGACCATCCCAAAACCAAGTCACAGACAGATCAAGCATACCTGTTGCATAAACAGGTTATGATCCCTTCAATGCTAAGCTATAGCTCGGACAGACTTTATTCCACTAAGCATTTGCTCTTAACTCAGCCAGTTTCAGCTGCAAAAAAAGTGTCTGAATCTTTAAAAATGAACCCCTATACATACACTCTTGGCCACGGCTGCCTCCTCTTCCCCGTCTGTTGGAACTTCCCCATCCACGGCTCGATTCTCTGTCCTCTCGTTTCTCTCTGTTCTCTTTGTTTTCCAAACCTTCTTTTCCAAGGTTTTTCTTCTTTCCCCCTACAGTCTCCCAAGAAGTCTATTTGGATAGAATAGAATTAGATACAAAAGTCAAAAAGGATGAGAGAGCTCTCAATGTATGCTTCTACCTCACATCCCTCCAGTTCATGGGAAAAAAACAACCATACATACATATTACACTGATAGAAATGGAAACATAAGCTGTATTTTTTGAAAGAAATGAAAAAAAAACCACCAAGTTTTAGAAGTTGGATTTTCTTATGGAATGTGAGAATCCTAAATATTTATGGCTATAATGGACTTCTACTAGTTCAAGGAAGCTTAGATATGACCACAACACAGAAAATCTGCAAAGCAAGCAACAGTTTCCCTCTCAACTACCTCCATAAATCTAGCAAGGGAGAATGTACAGAGCTATCCTTTTCTCCAAAGGAAATGAAAAAATGCTTATAAGTATCATTGAACAATAGACTGTTGAGAGTAAGTACGTGGCCGGGGGAACCACTATCCAGATGTACTAGAATCCAAGCACCAAGAGAAAGAATGGCAAAACAATAACTTGGAAAAACTGGAGCTTTAGCTTTAATATTAAATTCCATCTTTAAAATAAATTCAGGGATCATATCAGCTCTATAGAAATTGAAAATAAAACAACTAAAACACTTGTCAAGAATAGCACAGCAACTCATACAATTGCACGGTTAGTCTATTGAGCTGTTAGCTGCAAAGGAAAGAAGAAAGGTATTACGTGCAAACCATTAAGATGGCAGATGGGTTTATGTATATGCCCTCATCTCTAAGACCTTTTAGTCCAGGCAAGGTATTTGAGAGGTAAAATTGCATATGCAAATGAGATGGCATCAACTGTGAAGCACTACAAAAAGCCATGACCTCTGACAGGCACCTGCATTCAACAAAAAAGGTTGGCTATCAATAGTTTCACATCCTGTCCTATCTCTTCTCAATTCAGACAACAGCAACTCAGCAGCCCTCACAAGGTAGGCAATGACCAGACAGTCCAAGATGCCTAGAATTGAGGAAACTAATTCTATTGAGAAAGCAGGTGACAAAGCCGTTTACAAGTATAAACTCAATGTTTCAGTATCTCCTTTGAGACAATAAGTACTAAAAGAATAGTTATTCTCATTTTTTGTATACTATATAGGTGAGAAAGAAGGCTGAAATCACTTTTCAAGTTCATCCCCAGTACAAAAGACTATATCGCCATAAATCAACTTAGGTGAAGCACAGACAGCACAAATTAGAAGTACAAACCTATGTGTTTGAGCAACACCACACTATTTGTGAGGTAAACTGTTTCCCCCAATAACTACCACATGGCTTCATCTGCCATAGCCTGTGTAACTGTATTATGTACTAAAATACTCCTAAAACTTTAGTTATTTCATAGGAGAATAAAAACCCCACCTGCACTGACAACTGAAGAACCAAATCTATAAATTTCAGAACGCACTATTTTACTGATGGGCATGGTGCCAAAAATCTTGAACCATTACAAGAAATACCCAAAACTGGATAAGTCTGCAAAGCTGAAGAGGAAGCAGCCTCTCCTTAGTAAGGTTTTACATGACTTAGGAAGGATCAGTTAAAAGGATGACTATGAAAGCATTGGATCCATGCTTTCCCACAGTATAATTCTGAGGAAAGCCTCAAAAAGTTGGGCATGTCCTTTGAGATACAGTATGATGCTACCTCTGGCCATGGGAATCCATCACAGACTATTGAAGCTGTCTCTTTTTGCAATCAATTAGCTCCCTTACAATTTCAGCTAAGGATGCCTGAGGTGACCCAAATAACAGCTGTGGGCCTGTCCTTCAAAAATACGTAACAGAAGCTGCCTTGCTGGCCTGGTCATAGATGGAAAGAAGAATAATCTGAAAGGTCTCCTTTGTTCTTCTTTGTTCTATCTTAAAAGGTTTAGGAAGTAACACATGGTCAGATATAAAATGGATCTTATGCCTATAGGAAGTTAAAGTAATAGAAGCCTTGGGGAAAGAAACATGCCTTCTCAACTCTTATCCACAAGCCTCTGTCTATCCAAAGACAGACTGCCACAACTGTTGCAAGTGAAGTCTTCATAAAGACTAACAGTCACAGAGCATAAAGCCTTAAATATTACAGCATCATAAAAAAAGACAAAACTGGCAGAGTACCAAAGAAATTATACAGAGACATTCTAGCTATCACTCCTTTTAATTCCTCAATTTGGATAGACACATCTTCCTCCAAATGAGATAAAAAAACCTTGCAGTGCATCAAAGCAGAGTGAAACTCAAGAGATTTGGGAATCTGCATTCAAAACCAGTACCACCTCTGCTTTTGTAGTGGTTTCAGTCTGCCTATTTGAGTTTCTGGACAAATGCCAGCACACTTATCAAAATTTACCTGATGTTTGCTGTGAGATGAGGATTAGGAGTAGGCAAAGCAGGCTCCAACTTTATAAATTATAAAGAAAGATTATTAATACACCTAAGACAAAGAAAAAAAAAGAAAAAGAACCAGAACAAACTCCTCAGACTACCCCTCCTCCCCCCACTTCTCCATTTCTTTCTCCCTGACAACACACAAAAAGACAACACTTCGACCTCCAGTCAGTTTACCACTTCTGAAATAGCCTTTGTCTCAGTTCATTTAGAGAGAGAAGTCTCTTTGGTTTATACCATGAATTCTCTGTAAGAAAATACAGGTTTTTTTATGGATCCTCAGCCTCACCACCAGCCACCACCCGGGAGGAAAGATCTGCTTGTGGAGGAACCCTCCCCTACACCAGTAGCCTTCCCACAGCCACTATGGTGGGTTATGAACAGTCCAGGGGGTACCTGTTTTAAGGATGCACAGTTCAATTGCAGCAACAAAGAAAATCCCTTCTTCTGTGTTGAGCAACACAGGTTCTCCTGACAACACAAGTTCTCTGGCATTCCCCCTGGGACCAGGGCTCTGTGTCACAGCCTTTCCTCTGTCTTGGTTCAAGTTTCTCAGCAGGCTGTACTTATTTCAACACCTACTTGTCTTTACTCAGGTATTTCAGTTCACTGGCTGCAATTAGAACCTCACATCCCCCCTTTGGACTACTCCTTCATATATTACAGGGAATTTATTAGCTCAGTCCCCAACCATGGTTCTCTAAAGGAATTTTCAGCTTCACTATCAAAGCACTTCTCATACACCTCCCTCTAGGCATCAGTTTTGCTTTCCTCACTGCCTGTAAAGTCTCTATGCTACATTTATGTGGATGTCCTCACTAGTTCCTCTCTCTGTGCAAAGAAGGATGGGTGTCTGCAAGTTTAGTCCAGGCGTGGATAGAGTTAATTCTCTCTCTCTTTCTCTGGCAGTGTGACGATCACGTGGCCTCTGCTGGGCTGTTTGAAAAGGTCCGAGCCGGATGGCAGAAGCACTCAGAATCTCTGTGGCCTGGCTCTGCAAAGCTGGCTCAGCCTGGTAGGCCCGGCCAGTCCCGGGGTGACAGGGCAGGGCCTGGCCCGAACTGGATGGAGTCTGGCTCGGTCCTTGCCTGGCCCGGAGCAGGGGGCCCAGCCCTGTCTAGTGTAGCTGACATGTCAGCTGAACTGTAGCTCGGGAGAACTCCGGCTGGTTCCTCCCCCATGCCCAGCTGCAGCTGCACGGCCGTTCCAAACCTCCCTTCCCCTCCCCACCCCTTTGAGGTGGGGGGGGGGGTGGAAAGAAGGACCAGAAGGCCTAGCCTTATCAGGGAGAGAAGCAGAGGAGCTGCTTCACTTTGAGCAACAGCAGGCCAAAAGAGGCAGAGGCTCAGAGGTTCTTGGCTTATTTTTTCCTCGAAGGCGGATCAACTTTTTAATTGGTTTACCTACATATCAATCCTTAAAACTACCTGGTTATTGGCTCTCTCTCTCAGGAAGGAAGTTGTATCACTTCCTGCAGCATAGGTCACTTCCTACATTTTGACCCCTCCTGACTAACCCAGGACACCCCTCCATGCTGTGGGTTACTGGAGAGGAGAATTTGAGGCAGGAAAGGTGAATTTCAAGGGTTGAGATAAGAACAATTTACTGGAAACAGCAATGAGATAAGAAAATGTACAGTAGCAGCAACAATATTAATAACAAAAGCGTGCAAAAAGAGAGAGATTCACATGCAAAATGCTCGCCCTGACCATTCTCTCTGGCTTGGAACCTGTGCTACCCAAGGGGTAAGGATAAAAAGGAATAAGGAAGACTCTCCTGTTGAGTCACAAAGTTGAGTAGATCCCCTAGCTAAACTGAGCCCCACAGACCAACAGTTTAGGCTCAAGGGTTTTTACAGCACTTAATCGATAGCTTAAGTTAAACAATTTGACTACGGGTTAATGTAGAATTTACTATAGCAGAACAGAAACTCACTGGCCAGTTTACCTACAAATCGAAAGTACTGGAGAATGTATGAGGACAACATCCCTAGTCCATTTGCTATAGCATATTCGCACTTGCACACACACAGATATAGAAGATATGTACAAGGTATATATATACCTGTGAAAAATTCCCTTCGAAATCAGTGACGTACTCATGTTGGGTGCCTTTGCATCTTCTCAGTGGGTGAAGGGTTTAGCCTCGAGGAGTTGGGGGGGGATATCAGCTTGGGATCTGTCATTTGCATTTAGTGATCCTCCAAGTAAAGCAAACTTTAGAGTTTACTGACTCTGAGAGGCCCCACTCAGAGGGGTCACAGCCTGCTGCCGTCCAGGAGAGCTCAGAGGGTCTCACTTCAGACTGCTGTAGATAGGGCTTCAAGACAGTGGGCTTTAGTCATAGTTATTTTCCATCCTGGCCACAATTTGGGTCAGTAACTTTCTTTGAAAGTTCAATAACAGAGATGTTAGTCCACTTGGGTGGTTATTCAGGCAAGAAAAATAAGTTTCCAAGGCTGTTAAAAAGCAGATCATTAAGCAGTACCAGTTTCTGGGAACAGACAGTGTTTCGGATAAGCTCAAGAGGAGCTCAGCCCTGGTGCTGCTTGTCAAGGCTGAGACCTAATGAGCATTTCTCAGATCATAGTGTGGCCTGAGGGTGGAGAGGGGATGCACCACCACCACTATAACTAGTATAGTGCACTATCTTTGAAGCAATTATATTAAAGCTAGAAAAAAACAATTATTAATTAGAGATTGATATTACCCATACCAGTGACTGTGGGCAAATCTCTTGCTCAGCCTCAAGGAATAACTTGGGGAGCATCCCCACTCAAGGAAGGAATCTTCATACATACTCCAAGAAAGGTTATGTTAGAAGACCCTGCCGTTTAAAAAGTGGGACTGGGCTTTTATACTCGTGTTTGACTGTCAGTCCTGTTTCTGGGCCAGCTGTGTCAGCTTAGCAGCTTTAGATAAGTTATTAGTACTATCACTTGTTGGTTCCTTTATCTCAGGTACTTTACCAGGTCTGCCATATTTTCACCTCACTATCAGGATGTTTAACTTTGGGGCTGATGAGTCAGGCTGGTTTCAGCATTTCTTCAACACCAAAAGCTGCATGACCCTCACTTTTCCATTCACCACCAATAGCTTTGCAAATAGGATATTGTTCAAGTTGTTTTACCCCCCACTCCAAGCAGAGCATCCTGCTACATCCCCATCTTATTAGTAATATCCCACTTAATGCTCAAAATTGTAGTTACTATGTTAATTCGAAGGCAGTTGCTAACTGCCCTTCTCCTTCCTATTGCTTTGGTACTTTAAAGTAGGTGTGGTAAGGTATGAAACCTCAGCCTGGTGTGGTGAAGGTATGTCCGTGCCAGGGAGGTGCAATGTTGCCCTGGTCAGTGCACTGTTGGTGGTGGAGCAGGGCCCTTCAGCTGCTTCTCGTTCTGGGGCTGGGCTGGTTGTTGTCTACTGCCAATTGTGCTTTAAGATGACTGTATTACATCTGAAATGGATTATAACATGCCCATGTTGGCTTAATCGAGTCTGTCAAATTGCAGGTGTGTTTCCACAGTTGTCTGAAGCAAGTGCAAGTTCATAATGGTGCCAGGAAGAGGCTCTTATCTTCACTGATTTTTTGCTTCAGACCTGTTGCCAAATTTTGCTGCTCATGGGTTGCAGTCAGAAAGATGAGGATATTCTCTAAAGATCTTGTTATATTCAGGTTGTTTGGGCTGTTTTCACAGCAGGCTGATCTTTCTGTGCTGCTTCATCCCCCCAGGAGTGTTTCAAATACTTGTGTCACCGAAATTGCGGGGAAAAAGAAAAACTCTCCAACAACATTTATAATGTCAGAGAATCAAGGCATTACTTTATTCTTGCCAGGATGTTGTTCTGGCCAGGACGTACCACAGAAATAATCTCATCCACACGTAGCCTGGGTGTGCAGAGAGAATAATTCCATGATACATGGCTTTTACAAGATTTTTCAGATATTTTTTACTGTTAAACCTCAGAAACGAATTGGGTCAGCGTTCATTGGTCTGGAGTTGAGCAACCCCCAGTATCTGGTTTCTCATTGGATCCGGAATCCCCTAGCCTCCGATGTTAATTAGATTCTTACTCCTTTCAGACCAGGTGTCTCCAGCTAGCCAGGGGTGCTGTTTGGAGTTGATGGTCTGTTAATGACCGTTGATAGCTGTTATCTCTTGTGTATCTTCTGTGCTACTCCCAGTTTGTTGAGATGTTAAATTCATCAAGCCTCACCTCGAGAAGTAATGTGATGGAGAGAAACTTTAGTCCCTTCCCCTGAGGCAAAGGTGAACAAACCTGGCTAAAGTTATATAAAAAATATTTTTAAACTGGTATGTTTTCCAACATTTGTGTGCATGCCTTCATCTTGAAAAACAAACATGGATTAAACAACAAATTGAGACCCAGTGGACTTAACATATCTTAAATCACAGAGGGCTAATTCCAGACGATCATATATGCAGTTATTATCTTGTCTTTCAGAGAGGGTAGTGCCCTCTGTCATGTTCTCTGTTAAGGGTGCTTGGTTTTATTTTTTTCATTGCTTATTGTGGTATGCTCAAACTGTGATGAGTTGATTGATACTTTAATTGTTGAGTACCCATTCCTTGTGAATGCCAGTGAGCAGTTGGGTATTGAACATGTCCATACTGTCACCAATAATCGGGAGGAAAATAAAAACTCTCTAACACTATATTTGAAGTGATAGAGAATCAGGCATTACTTTATTTTCTGGCCAGGATGTGCCAAGGAAAATATTCTAAACACACATACATTTTAACATTTCCCCCAAACTTTATGCAGTCAAAACCCATAGAAATGTATTGTTTCAACGTTTATTGGTCCAGAGTTGAGCAACCCCAAGTATTTGGTTTCTCATTGGATTCCCTCGCCTCTGATGTTAATTAGATCTTCATTCCTTATCAGTCTTTCCTGGAGGAGATGTCTCCAACTCTGCCTCTGACCGAGTCTGGGGTAGATTGTTCGTAGATGGCCGCTGATGTTCCGTTGATGTTCCACTGATGTTTCGTTGATGGCCTTTATCTTTGGGTATCTTTGGGCTACTCCTGGTCTGTTGTTATGTTAAGCCCATCTCCTTAGAGATGCTCCATCTCCTAAAAAAGCTAGAGAAAATTCTTTTCCCTAAGCCAGAGTTAAGTCAAGCCTGACTTAGAGAGACAAGATAAAATTTAAAAGTTATATTTTTTCCAACAATACCATCACAACAGTGTGCTCAGTTTTCATCTGAGCATTATTGTGCACTGAATTCAGTGCTAACCAGCTTGCACCCAAGCTGCTGCCCTGACAAATTGTGTGCTGAGGCATGTTCATACATTGGGGCTGCAGTAAAAGCACTTTGCTGCTTGTTTGCACATCTGCCCAGGTACACCACTTGTAGGTTGTCCTTAGTTCCCTAAATTTGCAGGTTTTACTTCCCAGTGTCATGGGACAGAAACCAGGCAGTTGACTCTGACCTGACCAGTCAAGAGATCTGTTTCCAGTTATCATAGTAACTATAAGCCATACACGTTAACACTTGAGCTGGGATGGGATTTTCGGAGATGGTCGATCAGTTCTGCCATCAGCTCTTCCGGGAAGTTCAGGAGTCGACTGAATGTTTTCTTGATGTGCTGCTGTTCTCTGTAATGCTGTCTTTGGGATGTAAATCAGTTCCCTGGGCGAGGCCACGACTCTTTTCTTGGGCAGGCTCTGCTTGTTCTAAAACTGGTTACAACTAAACTAAACAACTAAACCTTTTTTACTATATATTTCGATATTACATATTTGAGCACGAATTTCCCACTTTTATTTATAACAGAATGAAAGCTGACTACCACAAATGGAGCACTGGTGGGTGGGTGTGGTTTGAGTTTTATTTTGTTTTCTTTTGTTGCCATGCAACTAATGCATGTTTAAAGCAGGCTAATAGGTAGTTTTGTAAATAATTTCTTTAAGTATGAGGGAGAACATAAAAATATTGGCTACAAAGGCTGTATTCAAAGGTAAGGATCATAATTTTTCTTTAAGACAGAATGAGAGAGTGGAAAGTAGAGTGGGCATTGTCTATGACTTCATGTATATGTGCAGGAAAGAAGTTTAATGATAGGGAAGAAAGGAATGGCCTGGTTTGTGAATGTGGCTTTTCTGTTAGCATTCTGAGTGGGTATGAGTGGTTAAATTCTAGGCATCAAAACAAGACAGCAGATTTTAAAGAAATTTAAGGAGTGATCCAGCTGGAGCTGGAATTTCAGCAGAGTAGCAGATAGAAAAGTCTGTATGTTAAATAACTGGGAAAAGCTGTGAGATTCAGATGTTGTCTGGAAGTAGCGATCTAGTCAGATCCCAGTCAGCTGACAAAAATGCTTTTTATCCACTTCATTTACCTCTTTACTGTAAAGATTGCAATAAATCCAAACAGTGTATTGAAGCTGCTTTCTCAGGAGTCTCTATAGAGTTTGTGGTAAAGGCAGGAAGAGTTCAGTCTACTACATTTGTATATTATTGGGGTATTGAATCAGTACCCTGCCTTAACTCTTTTTTTCCTTTCAGATTTTGTATTTTGTGCATACATTGTTTTGTATATACTGTATATGATGACTTCGGTGGGCAGTGAACGTACCCGGGGCACTAGGGACAAAATGCAAATTTCAGCCACTCAGCCACCACAACCACAGAAACAAGTAGTACAGGTATGTGCTACTATATAATCTTTGAGTTGAAAGTGAGCATGCAATGTTTTGTTCTTCCCTAAGTCAGTAAAAACTGAGAAAAGATGGGGGGGGCTATGGTCTTATTTGGAAAAGTCTGTTTGTTTGATATCTTGCTTTAATTGCTTAGTTATCCAGCACAGCATTAAATTGTCCCTGTATTCTTGTCTCAGAAGGAGCTTTGTGTTCTTCAGAAACATTTCCCATGTGTGAGGAATTCTCTGCCTATGCCCATCAGGATTTCTGTCCTGCTACCTTAGTGTCTTCAGAGCTCAGTTCTTTCATATGCCAGCCTCAAGATGCTAGAAAATTTATGGTCAATAGAGGAATTTGGGTGGGTGGGAAAAGCTTTGTTAGATCCATGTTGTGTTCTACAGCATGATTCCAGCATATTTAGAAGTCAGAAAATCCTAAACTTCTTGTGCAGTGCCTTCACAAAGTGAAATGAAGATGGTTGTCCACTAGCAGACTAAAGTTATTTTGAGTATCTGCAATACTGAAATTAAGCTCTTACCCCATTGTCTTGGTTCTCAGCAGCAGAATAGTTGTGTGCTTGCCTGGGTTAGAGTGCAAAATGTCTCTGTTCCTGGCAACTCATTATTCTTTTGTCAGGTACTTTTCAAAATTTGATTCAATTCAAGAATTGCCTCAGTTCTCAGTCTAGAGGTGCTCCCCTGGGAAATTCTCTTATTTTCTAGACCGATCTTTAACATGGAGGGGCTCTTCTGCTTTGTACAATATTAATTATGTGACCTCAAGCCCTTATCTCCTTGTGTTACAGTGCTTTGCATAGTGGTGATTCATGCTAATGTGTGGGTTTAGAAAGTGACTTTCAACAAATGAAGTTGAATTTGTTTTTGCTTTATAACAAGTAAGTGTGCAGGAGTATATCGAGCAGGTTGACAGAAGTGATGGCTTCCCCTTTTTTGATGTTTGCAAGACAGCAGTGGAGTACTCTGCCCAGTTTTGGGTTCCCTAACGCAAGGCAGACAATGGCAAATGGGAGCAAGTCCAGTGAGGAGCTGTGAAGATGGTTGAGGCTGGAGCACAGGATGAATGAGAGCTGACTGAGGGAACTGGATTTGTTGATCCCTAAGAAGGCAAGGCCAGGTTGTCTTCTATTCAGATACCTCATGAAAGGGTATAGAAAAGGTGAAGCCAGCCTCAGAGACAATGGCACAAGTTGTAACACTGGAAATTCCAGCTGTTAAAAGGAGAAAAAAATTGTTTACTGCAAACACTGTCATGGATTAGAGAGGTTGTGGGATCTCTGTCTGTCCCCAAGCAGCTACTCTGATGGGACATGCTCTCAGCGGGAGGTTGCACTGACTGTCACTAGGGTGTATTTGCAACTGATGTGATTAATTGATTTTAAGCATTAAGTCTTAGACCTTTTTCTGCATTTTTTCCACTTATTCTGCCTCTTGCATAATAGATATTGATTTTGTCATTTCAGTGGAAAAGATGATTATTTAATATACAGCAGATATGTTTTAGTCCACCGTATATTTTTATTGTTTAGATCAGATGAACCTCCCTCCTTATGCTTTACAGATCAACAAAAACATGTGGGATGATACTGTTCAATTATACTGATTCATTTTTTGAGTGTAGAATAATGTTGCTTTATCAAATGGAGATTTCATTGTCATAGTCACACTGAACATCGTTTAAGTTATGAAATTACATCACAGTTCTTTTTCATTGTTTCTGGATAATAAATATACTATTTTATTTTTTAAAAAAATTGTTACTGCCTATTACTGTCACTTTGTGTTTTGCATACTTGTGTTTTCTGGTAGTTCGAAGTTGTTAAAAATTTCCTTCACTCTGTCATGCTGCAAAGATAATGTATCTTGTAAGGTTGAGTAAAGTTCTAGCTGTCTTAAAATCCTACCGTTTTCTTAGTTGCAATTAAAACTTAATTATACTGTTTTATAGGATACTACAATGTCACTTGTAACAGTGGTGCCTTAAAAACAAAGAAGAAACACTGGGGAAAAAAACGCAAAACCTTTTGTGACATTAATTTGGTGTTTGTGTAGTAAACACATCTTGTGGGGTTTTGTTGTTTTTTTTCCTTCCGAATCTTAAATTCTATCTGTGTGCAATCCACTGGCATAAATGTTAGTGATATTGCACCTGCTTATGTTTCTAAGCTTTCTCCTTACACAGGAAAACTAAAGATATTGTTACTCATTTAACAGTATTATAAAGTTTGTATATTTTTGTCTTCTAACATGGACTAGAAAAAAGTTGGTTTACAGAAGAAATTAATCTTAATGGTTTCCTGTTTCTGGTCAAATATCCCATCATGTCTCTATAGAAATTACATTGAATGTTTGTATTCTGGATATCTTTAAAGGAAATTGCTTCACTAGCTAAAAAGTTGCTGTGGGCATGAGGAGGCTGAAGTCAGAGCAATAAGATGGATCATCAGGACAGTTTCTGAAACCAGCAGACTTTTTTTTTTTTTTGCTCTCTGTTGAGCTCTCAATACATACCAAGAGCAAGCTCCTTCACACAGAGCACTGCACTGACCTGGGAAGCTTTTGTGGAGGGTGGCACCAGGGCTGGCACAGGGAATTCCAGAGCAGGCTCTCCTCTTGTGTTATTGACTGGCATATGAAGCTGTCAGCATGACACTTTGAAAATGGGAAGTAGTGCAGAGTAATTAACTCTGTTACTGTCTTAGTTTAAGACAATTATATGGGGTGGAGACTCCACAATGAGTTACCTTCCTGTAGTTTTAACCACTCCCCTTTCACCAATAAGAAGAACTGAATGTGAGAAGATATAAGTGAAAAAATAACAGGTTACTAAAAAGAAAAAACAGCAATAACCACTAGATACAAAAGTGCTGAGTCCCCTCGTCCCCCTGGGAACAAAGAAAACAAGATGGTGGAAAAGTCCCCTCCTCCCAAGATTATGGCAGCTGTAGCAGCCCACGTGGCCTAGAGGACAAAGACAAGATGGTGAAGCCCCCTTCTCTAGACCACTGGCAGAGAGAGAGAACAAAGGAAAATCAACACAGCAACTGAGTCTCTGCGGTTCCTCAACTCCCTTCTCCCTCAAACAACAACCAACAGGGGACAGGGACGAAGAAAAACCTGGAAAAACCCCTATTTTTGTCCAAAAGGCTTCAATGCTGCTGAAACACTGGAAGAAACTTCCCTCCTTAGCATGGCTGGAACTGGAGCAGCAGTTGGAAAACTCATGGAGAAAGGGTCCCGACCCCTCCTCGGCAAAACAGCAGGCAGCTGTGGCAAAGGTGTTTGCAACATCTGCTCTGAAGTAGCTTTGGATTGGGAAATGCAGCTTTCTGGGTTGTGATTAGGAGACCTGCCTGAGGCAACCCCTTTGGGTGCCCAGAGAGAACAAGAGAGCTCATTGCTGTGCATTCCCTGTTTTTAAAAGGACCCAGCCCCCCTCCTTTCCCTGAACTGGAGTAAAACACACAAGTTTCACTTCCTGGGTTGTCAGGTCCTAAAGAGACTAATAATCTTGGGCAGTTTGGCATGGACAAGATATGAAATACATGAGGTTTTTTGGGTCACCTAGGACAGTTACAAACGCTGATTGTCTTGGAACATTGACTATGAGCAAAGCAAATATTACTTCCCTCAGGGAACTGGGACAGCTGCAGTAACTTCTCAGCAAATAAGCAGCTGGTGTTTTATGGTGGAGTAATATTTAGACTCAGGATTTACACTTGGCGATCTCCTCTAAAGCTTGCATTTGTGGTAAACTCCAAAAGTGAAGCCGTTTGAGACTGATTAAGTCTGAACTCGTGAGGTACAGAATTTCATGTGGGTATCCTGTGAAGTGAGATTGCCTAGCATGAATCCTTTCTGTCAAGAATTTTGGGGGATGATGTGATCCCCTTCTCAATGAAGTCTTCTGCAGTACATCAACTTGCATTTTGTGTCCTGTATCTCTTCAGTATCGGTCGTCTCTAGCATGCAATAGTAGCCTCTTCTGTTTGAGCAGAAATCAAATGAGGTCCAAGTTCATGTAGCATACAATTATCTTTGGTATTTTCATGGGACTGCAGTTCAAGTAGGCTGCAGATGCTGCACTATGAAGTGGCCTGTATAATGTTGTCAGAGACTGAAAATAGTTCATGCCTCAAACATTGATATATCAGAGAAGCCTCCCTGAAGATACCTGACTGGGACCTTGAACTGAGTCAAACTGCTGAGATTAGATAAAGGGAAAAGCCTATTGTTCAATCATCTCAGTCTAACGGAAAGGAATGCGTCCACAGAGGCTGAAGCCACCAGCTGTACTGAGAATCATTTCTGGCTGAGTTTGGGGTGGGGGGCAAAGCACAGCTCACAGAAGCCACATTTACACAGCCCTCCCCCAGCTGAAGGGGGGAGGAGGATGGCATAACCTCTGGTCAGAGGCAATACACACGCATCCTCCAGTACACAAACTGGCCCAGCTGTGGAGCCCCCCAACCCCACAAGCCACATCCACGGGACTCTCACGTGAGAGGCAGCTGAGGGGGAGTCACAATCTATCACAGACCCCCCAAAGTGCTCCCCAGGCGCCTTGCACCACAGGAGTGCACATGATGCAAGCAGAGTCTGCTGCTAGAGGCTGCCCCCTCCCCCGGGGGGACATGCCTGGACATTTCCACCTGGCCTGAGTGTATATTAACCCATGGCACTCTGTGCTTTTGGGGGGACTTCCACCACCGAGACCAGCTGAAGAGGACATCAGGACACCAGTGGGATCCACGGAGTGGTGATACTTCTTTGTCCCTGTCCCTCTCTGTCCCCCCCATCTTTCTCCCTACTCCCCCTTTTCTCTCATTTCTTCTCTCTCTCTGTCTCATATTTACTATCAAATAAAACTCATACTATTGATTGGCATATGGTCTCGCTTGTACCTTAATTCGAGCAGAGGTATCTCTAAAGAACTTTAATAATTAGATCATAACATTTATTGGCGTAGTCGGCAGGATAACATTCTCTGACCCGAACTTTAATAATTAGATCATAACAAATGTGCCATTAATGTTTTTGAGTAGTTTTCTCTTTAGGGTAGTGTTGCGGTTTTGAGGTTTGGGAATCAAAATTAGGTATGAAGATTAATTTTGTAGTTTAGATTATTTGATTTTGTTGTGAGATAAGGATTAATAGTAGGCAAAAGCAGGTTTATACTTTAAGGAGTACAAAAAGGAATTTTATTAACAGATGTAAAACAGGAATAATAATTAGGCATCAACACAACTTTTCTGAACACTCTTTTCCCTTCCCCACCTTTCTTATTCTCTTTCTTGTTGACCATACAAAAGGTAACACTTCAACTTCTAGTTAATCTACCACCTCTGGAACTTCACAGTTTTCTTAATTTATGTAGAGAGAGAAGCTTTCTTTTGTTTTATCATGTTGACTCCCATAGGAAACACAGTTTCTATGGTTATTAGCTTTCTAGTAAGCGATTCTCTCTTTGAAGAGAGGTATTTGCTTTTCTAGACCCCTTCCCATTTCAGTAGCTTTCCTAGAGTCACACCAATGGACATATGATGGTCATTGAGGTGTTCTTTTGAGAGCAAATGTTTCTATTACAGTGACAACAACATCCCCTTACTTTATCATCAGCAACACAAGTCTTCTTCTACTGTTTTTTTGGGGCGAGGAAAGAAAGATTTTAATACACAAAAGTCTCAGTCTACTGCTTATAGTTTAGAACATTATATTCCCTTTTTCTCACTTTTCTTAGACTATTATTCATATATTACAGGGTGTATTACAGCTAACTTTATCAACATGTTTTTACAAAAGAACTTTCAGTATTAAAGCACTCCTCATCTCTTCCTTCTTTGAAAATAAGCTTAGTTATATTCATTAACTCAAAGTCTTTATGTTGTACTTTTCGTAGGTGCCTTCATTTCTGTGCTCCTTCTGTGTAGGAAGAAAAAATGAATACCCCCAAAGTCCCATTCTGATGTTAGAAAGAAACAGTTAATTTGTCTTTTTGGCTGGGCAATAGTCATGTGGCTTTTGCCCGCGTGGTTTGAATGTTATAAGTCCATGCCTGAACCGGAGAAAAAGTCTGTTTGTGCTGCCTCCCCATCCAAGCTGCGTTTTAGTTGTGGGAGCCCGGCGAGACTGCACCTGTGCTGCAGAGAGCTGGTCTAAGTCTCCTTTCTGTGCTGAGCCACGCGGGGCCGCCCGGCGGGATTCATGTCCGAGCTCCGCGGGAGGAGCCCAGTCTGAGTCCTCTCTCTCTCTCTCATGCTGAGTTCACTGCGGAGCTAACCGGGCGGGGAGGGGAGCTCCCGAAACCCACGGGGCCCGACCTCAAACTCTCTTCCTGCCGGGCTGCGCCGCGGAGAAGCGATCGGCCTGGCCCAAACTAGGCGAGCACAGCCGGCGAAGTTCTTTAGCCAGGGACAGCAGAATGAAACAGCTTGAGTTCTCTCTCTCTCCTCCCCCTCCCCGCGCCACGCTAGTTGGCAGCCTCAGGCCATGTGGCCTGGGGAGACCTTACCCAGCTCTGGCGCGGAGAGGGAGAGCGACTTCTTTCTTCAGCAAACCGGAAGCCTCAAAGAGGGTCTCTTCAGGTGCTTTCTTGGTTTTATGAGGTTTTTTTGGTAGGCGGAGTTTATGCTGGCTACCTCATTTCCGACTCTACCCCCTCCCTCTACACCGGGAATTCTTAACTGCGATTACCCCATGACAGGTAGCCATAGCCTATTTGGGTATATGGCTCTTTACTGCATCCATTCGTTTTAGTCTTTCAGCTTTTGGAGAAGTTGCCAGCATGGATTTGTTCTCCAGAAATGTTACAAAAGCACCAAATATTTTGTCAAGAGCAAGATTTTTAAGCAGTTTTCAGAGACTAGTATTCAGTTATAAAAAATGGAAGTGCAGCTGTTCACGAGCAGAATCTTGAGGCATGACAGTCTCTAAGTGCTTATAAAACTACAGTCAGGTGGTTATTGGGAGAGGCGTGGAAGGTCATGTGAACAGGGATCATCAGAGATGTGGGTAATTTAGAAATACCATTGTTAGTTTGTGATGATAAAACTATCTCTGGAGTGGTAGATACTAAATAAAAGTAATACCAAAGTGTAAGCTTCTGTGGTAAATTCTATTATATGGTTGTCTTGTCTATGTGGTGAGCTTTAACTGTGGTTCAAGCACATTAGAATATGTTGAAATTGCTTCTGTTCTAGCTAACTTTTTAATTATAAAATGGGCATAGAGGAGATGTTAATCCCTTCCCTGTAGCACTGCTGTGCTTGTTGTGTATGTTCTTTTTGAGAATCTTGAGAGAAAAAAAAATATAGTGACACTCTAGTGACCAGTGACAGGACCTGAGGGAATGGCCTTATGTTGTGTCAGGGGAGGGCTAGGCTGGATATCAGGAAAAGGTTCTTCCCCCAGAGGGTAGTTGGGCACTGAACTGATTTCCCAGGGAATGGTCATGGCCCAAGGCTGCCAGAGCTCCAGGAGGGTTTGGGCAATGGTCTCAGGTACAGGGTGGGATTGTTGGGGTGTCCTGTGTAGGGCCAGGAGTTGGACATTGATGATCCTTGTGGGTCCCTTCCAACTGTGTATTCTGTGATTGTGATAACTAGGAGATACTTTTAAAAATATATAGTTAAATTTTGTGTACTTTATTGGATGTTTGTTTTTCAGGCAACAGCAGAACAGATTCGCCTTGCTCAGATGATCTACGATAAGAATGAGACAGATTTTGAAGATAAAGTGAAACAAGTATGTTTCTTACGATACACAGTTTTTATGCCCTGCAACAGTGCTGACTTGAGTTTTGGAACTAGAGTATGTTTCTGACTTAGACAAAACCTTTTTCACAAGGATAGAAGTTTAACTAGAAAAAGGTGCTCTTATTGCCCTGTAAAGTCTGTTTTCAAGAAATTGTGTGGTAATATAGCTATGACTGTATGGTTGCACTGGTGTATTTTCCTTTGGCCTTTAAGCCAAAACTCATCTGTGCTGATCTCTTCCAGACTATATCTCTTTAGTACGGTCCCAATTAAATAATTGTTAGAATAAAGAGTGCATTCAGGTTGTTCTCGTGTACACACACGGGAAAAATGTCACCTGTGTAAACTGAGTTTGTCAATATATTGGTTGTTTTTCAGGAAAAGTAAAAATCATAGAATCATAGCTTAAAGGTAAATTGAGGTATTATTTAAAAAAATTATTTGACCTCCCAGAATTGTGTATGCAGCTTTATTGACTTTTCCTTTGTAAAACCTCCTCTGATGCATTAAGTGCTTTTTGTTGTTATAAACTTGTTTTGGTGATGTGCCAGAAGTGCAGTTTTGTACTTCCTGAAGCCAAAGTGCCCTCATCAGTAATGCCTGTAGCTGTGCTGGTGGGAAGGATAAGAATTAAGTTCTGCATAGGAAATCTCCAAGCATAAAGTTAAAGGGGAAAAAAAAGTCAGAGTGCTTTCTTGATTATCATTTAATTTGTGTTTACCTTTTTTTAGGATTTTAGTTTGCTCTGACACGGTAGCTATGCACTTTTTTTGAATCTGTGGTGGAACTAACTCTTATTTTCTTACAAAGATAATTTGAATATTTTTAACATGTCTGACTCTTACTGCCAGCTTATGGAAGTGACGGGGAAAAACCAGGATGAGTGCATAGTGGCACTACATGATTGTAATGGGGACGTGAACAGAGCAATTAACATATTGCTGGAAGGAAGTTCAGACACGGTAAGGTTTTACTTTCCTATTAAGCTGTTCTTTTTGTTTCCACTTCTTAGAAGTAATTAGGAAAGTCACATTTTGGAAGCTTTAAATTTCCATGCCTCCAGATTCTTTTGAAGGAAATGGAGAACAGGACAGCTTTTCTGCTGCATGCATACCTTAGACTAGGCTGAACCTTGAAAATGTTATGGATGTTCAGTTGGTCTCTTGCAGAATCTTTTGGTTTTCATTTACATACAATATTTTTAACTCTGCAGCAGAAATCATTGCTCTGTCAGACACAGGCCTGTTTTTTGCTCCAATGTTTGTAGCACCTCCCAACCATGAGACCCGAGTCTAAGTGGTTGCCACAAAGGATAATCTTTATAAACCTAAAGTGCAGGTAGATATTTTAAGTTGTGCAGCTTATATAGGTTTGCATTGCCAGTATTGAATTCGGAGGACGTTTCCACATCTAAAAGTTGCATTGACAGCACTACTAATGGCAAAAGAGGATACAAGTATCTCTGTTGTTCATTTGCATAACTTCATTGAAAACCAGAAAGAGGAGACTAAACAATGTGTATGTAACAACAAATAATGTTGCTTAGAATGTTGCACAGAGCAATTTTCTATCCCAAGAGATACCAGGAAAATGTCTTGCTGCAGCTCAAGCTTTTGCTGGAGGGACTTGTTACAGTTTGTCCAAAACAGTAAGCTAGATTCCATCTCATCTAAATTGGGAAAGAAACCCGGACTTCCTTTCTTACTGCTGAACATTCAGTATTTCCTGTGATTTGTCAGGATGTGTGGTCTGTCTTATTGTTAATGAAGAAACCCATCCTCACACACTCTAAATCTAGAACACATACTGTTCTGACTGAGAGGACTTTCTTTCCTATCCCCTTTTCATTTATCAGAGTTGAGGTAATCTGAAACACAGAAATATATAATACTGAACAAACTGTTGAGTTGGGAATAGAAGAGAGCATCTCATGATTAAATCTGTGTTGGTAATGTGCTGGTTTT
>JAVTVJ010000463.1:0-41644 GCA_034509425.1 Eopsaltria australis
AGATCAATTCAAACATAACAAATCCATCATCTTAAAGAGAGCTCAGGGGTAACAATATAAATACCAAGAAGAAACATAATCCTCTTGGTATTGTAGTTAAATCTTCTGATGCCTCTATGATGCTGATAAAACAAAGTTATGAGCTGATAAAAAGCTGAAGGCGCCCAATCAGACAACAACAGTATTTGCTTTGGTTTTTTTTTTTTTTTTTTTTTTTAACACAGCCATGTCCCAAGTCTGCCACCAGACTCATGAGAGGGACTCAAACCCCTGGATCACAGAATTTCCCATCAGAAATGGAAAGTGGATGGGCAAACCAGCAGGAACCTGCCCAAGCTGTCTGCAACATGACTGGGACCCATCCTCAGTGGGGCTGGGTTTGAGCCCATTTCAATTAAAAGGGGGAAGTCCAGAATCTCTGAGGCACATCCAGCAGCATCAACATTTTGGGGGTTTTTAATTCTATTTTAATGTATTTTTTGCTTAAGCTATGGACAACTTACTGGTTTTGAAACATCATGAAGACAGCATCCACATCCCAAGAAACTGCATCTATTAGAGGCCATTACTTGGCTTATTTTGGGAACAACAAAGTTAAGGTAGAGGAGAGCACTTCAGAATTTTCCCAAAACCACGTGGCAACAAGACCAAACTCTTATGCAAACACCAGCTTCAAAACAGCTCTGAGCTTTAGTGTTGATATAACTAACTAGCAAAGAAAGCTGACACAGGGTATTAATTTTTCACTTCTTATTAATTGCTGCTAATTAACACTTCAAACAGAGTCCCCAGCCATCCTGTTAACAGTATGTCCTGGGTTGACTGTATGATGCTTGTATCCCCAATCGTCTGTCCTGCTTATGCCAGGTATTAAGTTCTGTAGCTTTAAGTTAGGCCCAGAGAGAGAGAGAGTGAAGAGGGTGAAGGGGGGAGAGAAAACGCACACAGTTTGTCTACAGGAGTTACACCTTACTCCCCCGGAAATTCCTTCAGAGACTGCGCTCGAAGCGGAGACAGAAAAATAGAGATAAGCTCTCTGTGTGCTCTTGGAGTTCGCAGCTGGGTGCCCTCTGAAATCTCTCGGCTTTTGCAGAGAGAGAGACTTTATTTCTTTTACTGGTTTATTTCTTCTGGGACTGGTCAGCATCTCTGTGGTCCAAGACATCAGGACAATCCCCCGGGGGCCCCCCGACTCTGCAGCCGGGCCTGGCCATCGGCCCCAGTCTCTGGAGGGACTGAGGCTGATACAGCCGCACCCACAGGAGGACTCTCTGGATCCACCATCTCTTCAGAGAAAGGAGAGGTTTCATTCTTTTATATCATTCAATTTTTGTTCCCAAACTTGTGAATATTCTGCTTATTAAATAAATAGTTTTTTCCACTTTTTCTCTCAGGAAATCTTTTCCCGAACCAGTTTGGGGGAGGAGTGGCTGAAATTGGCTTGTCTAGAGGAGACCCCCTTGGAGGTCTCCTCCTAACATTTGCCCTAAACTAGGACAAATATTTTGGTGCCCAACGCGTGGCTCGAGAAAGTGGAAAAAGCTTGTACTGATTGCATTTTGGTGGTGCTGACTCTGTATTGGGATAAAGCAGTCAGTAGCCATGTTGCCTGGGTTCATAGTGTCTCTCTGCGTGGGGGTAGCCATGTCTCTCTCGTCCCTAGGCTTGTTTGAGGTGTTTATCGCTTACTGGTCCCTAGGTTTGTTTTCCTATCCACAGATAGCTCCAGTATTGTCCTTGGCACGGAGTTTTTACAGTAGAGGGGCACGGATTAAAATTGTTATTTTGCTGGGCATGGTGATAATGATTTATAGAGAGGTAGCAAAGGTACTGGGGATTGTTCAAAATATGTATGGTTTGTTGTTTCTCCATCCTGCCCTGCGTCCTAGTTTCAGTAGCATGTTTTGGGGGTTCGTTAGTAATGGCACCCAGTTTGTTGGAGGAGGGGGGGTGAGGCCTCCCAGCCTTTTCTTCCCTTCTTCTCCTTTCAGTCTCTTACATCATTTTTTGAGAATGTTCAGTTTTCCCTGGATGCCAAAGATACCACCCTTCTGATATTTCAGATATTTCAGCTGGTGGGTTTCCTCTATACGGCTTACAACTTTTCAAGAATCAGGGCTGATATGTCCAGAGGGACTGAGGAGACACCCGACCCAGTAATGGGCCCAGTTGTGGAAAATCCTGAGTGGTGTGGGGAATGGGAGGATATGGGCCAGATCTTGAAGGAATTCTCAGAACCCATAGCTTGGGACTTTCCACGTGACCAAATACAGAATCCAGCTGAGGTGGCAAAATATCTGAAAGAGAAGTGTAATGATGGTTCTAAGGAGGAAAGGATCATTGCAATAAGCTGGGCCCTGGCATATGCTTATCACACGCTGCTAGATACTGTAGGGCAGCAGATAGAGGCAGGGGGGCAGGAAGATGAATCAGTAGCCACCCCAGTCACTCAGGCTGCGGTGGCTACCCCAGTCACTCAGGCTGCGGTAGTCACCCCAGCCACTCAGGCTGCGGTGGCTGCCCCAGTCACTCAGGCTGCGGTGGCCACCCCAGCCACTCGGGCTGCGGTGGCTACCCCAGTCACTCAGGCTGCAGTAAATACGCCAGTCACTCAGGCTGCAATAAATACCCCAGTCACTCAGGCTGCAGTAGATACCTCAGTTGCTCAGGCTGCAGTAAATACCCCAGTCACTCAGGCTGCAGTAGATACCTCAGTAGCTCAGGCTGCAGTAAATACCCCAGTCACTCAGGCTGCAGTAGATACCTCAGTTGCTCAGGCTGCAGTAAATACCCCAGTCACTCAGGCTGCAGTAGTCACCCCGGTCACTCAGTCTGCAGTAGATGTCTCAGGCTGCAGTAAATACCCCAGTCACTCAGGCTGCAGTAGATACCTACTCAGGCTGCAGTAAATACCCCAGTCACTCAGGCTGCAGTAGATACCTCAGTCGCTCAGGCTGCAGCTAGACCAGCCAGTGAGCCCAGGCCAGTAGCTAAAACAGACAGTGAGCCTAAGCCACTGGCAGTCGCTGCTGCGGGACAGAAGCGCAAAACCAAAACTGATCGACCAGTGGATGATGATGATGATGATGGCGATGGCGGGGGAGGACCCTCAGGGGCAGCAACTGACTCAAGAGCAGAAGACACTATTGAGTCTTTTTCCCTGAAGGATCTTCGTGGCCTAAGAAAGGATTACACTCGACGACCTGATGAATCTATAATTAGTTGGTTAGTCCGTCTTTGGGATGCCGCAGGCGATGTTACAATTCTAGACGGTACTGAAGCAAGGCATTTAGGACACCTGTCACATGAACCGGCTATTGACCAGGAAACAGTAAAGGGGGCTCACCCTAAGAGTCTCTGGTCACGAGTCTTGGGAGCTGTGGCACGCAGATATCTGTGTACAGACGATCTCTATATGCAGCAGACTCAGTGGAAGACAATAGAACAAGGGATCCAACGCTTGAGAGAAATGGCCGTGGCAGAGATTGTTTTCTCAGAGGATCCAAATACACCTAGGAATCCAGACTTGGTAATATGTACACCCATAATGTGGCGAAGACTTATACGACTTGGGCCAGAAGAACATTCTAAGACTCTAACAATAATGAAGCGGGATGAGGGAAATGAGACTGTGCTTGATATGGCGAGGAAACTCCGAGCGTATGCAGATGCCGTGCATGGCCCAACACATGCAAGAATTGCAGCTGTGGAAGAACGTCTACAGAAAATGGAAGATAAGATGGAAGAGAATCACAAGACACTGAGAAAGGACCTTCTCCAAATTTCAGCAGTACAGTTCAGAGGTCCTGTTACCAAACGTAGACGTCCCCCAGACAAGGAGAGAAGGTACCCCTCACGACGTGATCTGTGGTTTTTCCTATATGATTGTGGGGAAAACATGAGAAGGTGGGATGGAAAACCCACTCCTGCTCTGGCACAACGAGTACGTGAACTGAAGGAGGCTAAGACTCAGAAAGGAAGTTCTACCAGAAAGGAAGCCGCTCCAGTTGCCCACAGCCGATCTGCCAGATATGATGATGATGATGATGACGACATGTTCTATCCCCTTGAAGGAACCTCCAAGATGTACACCCAGGGAAAGAAGGATAACCAGGCTTAGAGAGGCCCTGCCTCCAGCCAGGTGGAGGCTAGGGAAAACCGTGTTTTTTGGACTGTGTGGATTCGTTGGCCTGGCACATCAGAACCACAAAAATATGAGGCTTTGGTTGACACTGGTGCACAGTGCACATTAATCCCATCAAGACATGTGGGGGCAGAATCTGTCTCTATCGCTGGCGTGACTGGGGGATCACAGGATTTGACTTTGGTGGAAGCTGAGGTGAGCCTGACTGGAAATGAGTGGAAGAAACATTCTATTGTGACTGGCCCAGAGGCCCCATGCATTTTGGGCATAGATTTCCTCCAAAATGGCTATTTCAAAGACCCAAAAGGACTCAGGTGGGCTTTTGGGATAGCTGCTGTGGAGACAGAGGGCATTGAGCAATTGAATACCTTGCCTGGACTATCAGAGAACCCATCTGCAGTTGGGCTGCTGAAGGGAGAAGAACAACATGTGCCGATTGCCACTTCAACAGTGCATCGCCGACAGTACAGAACAACTCGAGATGCTGTGATTCCCATCCACAAGCTGATTCGTGAGCTGGAGAGCCAAGGGGTGGTCAGCAAAACCCACTCACCCTTCAACAGCCCCATCTGGCCTGTGCGCAAGTCTGAAGGGGAATGGAGATTGACTGTAGACTATCGTGCTTTGAATGAAGTGACTCCACCATTGAGTGCTGCTGTGCCAGACATGCTGGAGCTCCAGTACGAGCTGGAGTCCAAGGCAGCAAAGTGGTATGCCACTGTTGACATTGCAAATGCATTTTTCTCCATCCCTTTGGCAGCAGAATGCAGGCCCCAGTTTGCCTTCACCTGGAGGGGTGTGCAGTACACATGGAATCGGCTGCCCCAGGGGTGGAAGCACAGCCCCACGATCTGCCATGGACTGATCCAGGCTGCACTGGAAAAGGGTGAGGCTCCAGAACATCTCCAATACATCGATGACATCATTGTGTGGGGGAACACGGCAGCAGAAGTGTTTGAGAAAGGGAAAAAAATTATCCAGATTCTCCTAAAGGCCGGTTTTGCCATCAAGAAGAGCAAAGTTAAGGGACCTGCTCGAGAGATCCAGTTCCTAGGGATAAAATGGGAAGATGGACGGCGTCAGATTCCCACTGAGGTTATCAACAAGATTACAGCAATGTCTCCACCAACCAGCAAGAAGGAAACACAAGCTTTCCTAGGCGCCATAGGCTTTTGGAGAATGCATATTCCCGAGTACAGCCAGATTGTGAGCCCTCTTTATCTGGTTACCCGCAAGAAGAACACTTTCCAGTGGGGCCCTGAACAGCAGCAAGCCTTCACCCAGATCAAAAAGGAAATTGCTCATGCGGTAGCGCTTGGCCCAGTCAGGACAGGACCAGATGTGAAAAATGTGCTCTACTCTGCAGCCGGGAGCCATGGTCTGTCATGGAGCCTTTGGCAGAAGGTGCCTGGGGAGGCTCGGGGTCGACCACTGGGATTCTGGAGTCGAGGTTATAGAGGATCCGAAGCCAACTACACCCCCACAGAGAAGGAAATCTTGGCTGCCTATGAAGGAGTTCAAGCCGCCTCGGAGGTAATTGGCACGGAAGCACAACTCCTCCTGGCACCCCGACTACCGGTGCTGGGGTGGATGTTCAAAGCAAAGGTTCCCTCTACCCACCACGCCACCAGTGCTACATGGAGCAAGTGGATTGCTCTCATAACACAACGCGCCCGCATTGGAAAATTGAATCGCCCTGGGATTTTGGAGATAATTACAAATTGGCCTGAAGGCGAAAACTTTGGTCTCACTGATGAAGAAGAACAAGAGCAAGTGACACGGGCTGAGGAAGCTCCACCCTACAATCAACTGCCAGCAGAAGAAGCATGCTGCGCTCTTTTTACGGATGGTTCTTGCCGTATCGTAGGAATGAACCGAAAATGGAAAGCAGCTGTGTGGAGCCCTACACGACAGGTTGCAGAAGCTACAGAAGGAGACGGTGGATCAAGTCAACTCGCTGAGCTCAAAGCCGTTCAACTGGCCCTGGACATCGCTGAAAGAGAGAAGTGGCCAAAACTCTATCTTTACACTGATTCATGGATGGTAGCCAATGCTCTGTGGGGATGGCTGGAGAAGTGGAAGAAGGCCAATTGGCAACGTAGGGGAAAACCAATCTGGGCTGCTGAAGAATGGAAAGACATTGCTGCCCGAGTAGAAAAGCTACCTGTGAAAGTCCGCCATGTAGATGCCCATATTCCTAAAAATCGGGCTAACGAAGAACACCAGAACAACAAGCAGGTAGATCAGGCTGCAAAGATAGAAGTGTCAAAGATAGACTTAGATTGGCAACACAAGGGAGAGTTGTTCCTAGCCCGATGGGCCCATGATGCCTCAGGTCATCAAGGTAGAGATGCTACCTATAAATGGGCACGAGACCGAGGGGTGGACCTAACCATGGACAGTATCTCCCAGGTGATCCATGATTGTGAGACGTGTGCTGCAATTAAGCAGGCAAAGCGAGTGAGACCCCTATGGTATGGTGGACGGTGGTCCAAATACAAGTATGGAGAGGCTTGGCAGATTGATTACATCACACTGCCCCAGACCCGCCAAGGCAAGCGCTATGTTCTCACAATGGTGGAAGCCACCACAGGATGGCTGGAGACCTACCCTGTGCCTCATGCCACTGCCCGGAACACCATCCTGGGCCTCGAAAAACAGGTTCTTTGGAGACATGGTACCCCAGAGAGAATTGAGTCAGACAATGGGACTCATTTCAAGAACAGCCTTATAAACACCTGGGCTAGGGAACATGGAATTGAATGGGTGTACCATATCCCCTACCACGCACCAGCTTCAGGCAAAGTGGAGAGGTGCAATGGACTGTTAAAAACCACTTTGAAAGCATTGGGTGGGGGATCTTTCAAAAATTGGGAACAGCATTTAGCAAAGGCCACCTGGTTAGTTAACACTCGAGGCTCTACCAATCGAGCAGGGCCTGCCCAATCCGAATCCCTGCACACAGTAGATGGAGACAAGGTCCCAGTGGTTCATGTTAGAGGTCTGTTAGGGAAGACTGTTTGGGTCAATTCTGCCTCCAATACAGACAAACACATCCGTGGGGTTGTCTTTGCTCAGGGACCAGGTTACACATGGTGGATAATGCAGAAAGATGGAACAACACGATGTGTACCCCAGGAAGATCTGATTATTGGGTGAGAACCATGTTTAAATATCACTATTTGCTGGATTTTACTGCCATTTTATATATATATAGCTATATACTGTATATATGTGTATAATGTATGCGTGTTTAGAATCAGAATATATTAGTTTTGGTAGTGAGTTGACGATATGGGGATAAGGGGTGGAATGTCCTGGGTTGACTGTATGATGCTTGTATCCCCAATCGTCTGTCCTGCTTATGCCAGGTATTAAGTTCTGTAGCTTTAAGTTAGGCCCAGAGAGAGAGAGAGTGAAGAGGGTGAAGGGGGGAGAGAAAACGCACACAGTTTGTCTACAGGAGTTACACCTTACTCCCCCGGAAATTCCTTCAGAGACTGCGCTCGAAGCGGAGACAGAAAAATAGAGATAAGCTCTCTGTGTGCTCTTGGAGTTCGCAGCTGGGTGCTCTCTGAAATCTCTCGGCTTTTGCAGAGAGAGAGAGACTTTATTTCTTTTACTGGTTTATTTCTTCTGGGACTGGTCAGCATCTCTGTGGTCCAAGACATCAGGACAATCCCCCGGGGGCCCCCCGACTCTGCAGCCGGGCCTGGCCATCGGCCCCAGCCTCTGGAGGGACTGAGGCTGACACAGCCGCACCCACAGGAGGACTCTCTGGATCCACCATCTCTTCAGAGAAAGGAGAGGTTTCATTCTTTTATATCATTCAATTTTTGTTCCCAAACTTGTGAATATTCTGCTTATTAAATAAATAGTTTTTTCCACTTTTTCTCTCAGGAAATCTTTTCCCGAACCAGTTTGGGGGAGGAGTGGCTGAAATTGGCTTGTCTAGAGGAGACCCCCTTGGAGGTCTCCTCCTAACATTTGCCCTAAACTAGGACACAGTAGCACACTGGCTGGCCTGCAATCATCAGCACTACACAAGCAGCACACACTGCTGTACTCCAATTCCTCTGCCAGTGGGAAACCCACTGGAAACCAAACCAAGGACCACAACCCACACTGCCAGCCTGGTGATGGGAAACAGCACCAAAAGAAGCTCAAGGTGACATTACACCAGGCAGGAGCACAAAGGAAAATTCTGTGAAATGCATTTGAAAGAGCAGGGAGAGGGGAAACTCCCTGGTTTCAGATCCCTTGCTCATTGTTTCTGCACAGTGGTGGTTCAGACTGATCCGATTCTTCCCCCCACGCAGCTCCCATTCCCTTGGTATTTAATTCAGATCCAGGCTCTTAACTCACAGGCAGGAAAAGCCAGGCAATATAATAAAGAATCTCTTTTATTTCCTTCTTCCCGCGGCTGTCAGTCTCAGCCCTGCCTTTATCTCCCAACGTGCTGCCTTGTCATCTGTATCAATATTGGCTCTTTGTACAAGCACAGCATTGGCTTCCTTGCACCATTTTAACATTTATCATCTCCTGTCAGCTCCATCCTGCTTTTTCTTCCTTTGCATTAATTCCTTGTTAGGGGGAGGTCCCTTTACCCAAATCCAGCACCCTATGGCTCTTCCTTGAAGTTACTCCTGAAAAACTTAACTTTCTCCCTCTAATGCATGCTTGGTTAATTGGGATGGGCATACAAAAGACAAAAAGGGATCCTGGATCCTTGAAACCTCTTGCCTGAATAGTGAACCAGGTGAGCCCACGTAATGCTGAGTCCTGAATGGTGGAGAAATAAATTCCACTGCTTTCCCAGTGATCTGGGATGGATTTTGGCCCCTCCAATGTCCAGCAACAGATGCTCACTGGAGATGGTCCCACCTCCGAGAGTGGCAGCAGGGCTGCAGGGCCAGAGAATCACAAAATGTCCTGAGCTGGAAAGGACCCACCAGAATCATCAAAGTCCAACTCCTGGCCCTTCACAAGACAACCCCAATAATCCCACCCTATGCCTGAGAGAGTTGTTCAAACACTTCTTGAGCTCTGTCAGGCTCAGTGCTATCACCACTCCCCTGGGGAGCCTCTTCCAGTGCCCAAACACCCTCTGAGGGAAGAACCTTTTCCAATCTCCAGCTTAAACCAAGCCAAGAAAAATCACATCCAAAGGATGCCTTAAGTGGTCCAGGTCAGACACCTGAAATTCAGATGAGATGAGCAACCCTCAGCGGGTTCCTGCTCGTGCACAGCACCTGCTAAGACTTTAAATATCCAAATTCACAGCAGACAAGCTGGATCATAAAGCCATAGAAGGGTTTGGGTTGGAAGGGGCCATAGAGACCATCTGGTTCCATCCCCCCTGCCATGGGCAGGGTCACCTTCCATTAGAGCAGGTGAAGGGAGATGCTCAGATGCCACGTGTTACTGGCTCCTTCATCCTGCTGTTTGTGGAGCAGGATGAAGGAGATCCCAGGATCCAGGATGCTCTGCTAGTGGCAGCCTGCCACAGCATTTACATCCCTGAGCATCTGCACAATGCACTGGAAGCTCATTCAAAAGGGCTATTGAACACATCAAGCAACAGTTTCACCTCCTAGAAAAAGGGCCTGTCTCTCCTCTCAGACAAAGTACCAGTTGGAAACTTTTTAAGGACCTTTTCTTCCAAATTCCTGGGAGGGCTTTTTCAATATTTATTTGAGAGCTTCCCTCACCAAATGTTTTCACTTATATCAACTGACAATTTGTCTTTCATATTGAAGACCCCACAGGATTTTAATAAGGAAAATTTACTGCTTTGAACAGCTCTGTGTTGTACTCTGGGGTGGAAGAAACAAATCCCATGTACTCTGAAGAACCAGGAATGTTCACAATATTCAAATACATAAAAAACAGCTGAATGGGGAAAGAATATAACCAGTTTTCCATGCTCTTGGTGGATTGAAGAAGGCAGTTTGGTTTAAACTGCAGGGAGGGAACATTTGATTTGGGAAGGAGAAGAAATCACTTGTAATGAATTTGGTGAAGAAGTGGGATAGACTGTGGGAAGGGCACAGGGATTTGCTTTTTGGAGGTGTTACGATGCTGATCTCTCCAGAAACAGATCCTGGCAGAGTAAATCCTGCCCTGGGGTAAGGGATGGTCTGTGCAAGACCCCTTCCAGCCCTCCTGCTCCAGCCACCCAACAGGGCTCATCTTTCTGCTCTTGAAGCCAACATTTGTGCAGCAGCAGAAAATAAATGAGTGAGCCTGGAGGGAAAAATGTAAAAACAGGAAATTAGGGAACCACCAGAGCAGGGACGGTCTGGATTGTCCATCTCAAAGTCAAAAAAGGACAGGAACCAAACTTCTCAGAAAGCACATGGTGGAGAAGGGATTATGCAGCCCTGGTACCTCAGCTGGTCCTTGCTCTCCTCTCTTCTTGCACTGGTGCCAAAAGCTTCACACTTTTGATGCCAACAGAGACAAACCTGTTCCACAAAGCAATTTTCTCATCCTCCCTACCTGGCACACTCCCGAGCCCAGGATACACACAGAGATAAATGGTAGTGAGATAAGATAACAGAGAGTAAAATAAACCTAATTAGAGACTCTTAACTTGTTTTCAGAAAAAAGCCCTCCAGTATTAAGAGAAAAAAAGAGAGATGACAGGCAGACACACAGACTTGGGTACATATCCCCCTCTCAGCTGTCCTGTGTGTAAATAAAACCTCAGGACCCAGAGATGGACTTCAAGCCAAAACCTGCCACAAACTTCTCTGAAGACTAGATCAAACCTCAAAAATTAAAGCACTTTCTCATTCAATTTTCCTTCTCCTGAGTGAGCTGGATGTTTTATGGGTAAGGGGGCATTGCTGCCCCACCTGTACTCCTGCCATGATCCCTGTGCACATCCCCACATGCAGCATCCCACAAAGCACATGTGCCAACAAGAGGGAGGTCACCACATACTAATCTTTTCTGTTTCCAGCTGTTCTGTCACCTTCTCCATCACCCAACAGGCAATTTCCACGATGTTGCCCCCCCCACTTTGCTAAAGTACTTCTACCCATGCTAAGCAGCCAACATACACCAACTCCTTGGATATATGGCATATTTAAATCTGGGCATCTTTTAAAGCTCTCAGCTGAACCAGGGCCACAAAGAAGATTGGGGCAATGTCCTCAATGCCCTTTGTAACAGGAAAAAGAACTGCAAGGAAGAAGCACAGCAACAAATATGTATTCTCCCACTTCTGTGTTTGAAACTGAGCTGAAACCAGGAAACCTCTGAGATGGGTAACTTGAAGACACAGTACTGCTTTATCATCCTGAGACATCTCATCTAGTCAGGTTAAATCACACAACAGTGGTTTGGGCTGGAAGGGACTTTAAAGTTCACTGAGTTCCAACCCCCATCATCTGATGCTTACCACCTCCAAACAGCAGCCACATGGACCAAATTAATCAGTCAGACCCCCTGAGTGGGACCAATCAGCCCAGTGACAGAAGCCACCCAGCAGGAAACACAAAACACTGCTTTCACTGACTTAATTTAGAGCCCAATTCAGAAGTCCCTCATCAACCAAACTCCCATTGTCCAGGGCAATCAGTTCTGCCTTCTATGCCTTTGCAGCAGTCAGAGCTGTTTTCAAAAAAGAAGCAAAAAAAAACCCCACAAGATGCAAACCAGAATCCAGGAAACATCTGCCATCTGATTCCAACACTTTTTAGAGAAAAAAATGACATTTTACATCTTGGCACTGTTTGGTTCATTTAAACAGCACAGCTGATCAGCACTTGGGCTTAGTCCTACATGCACTGACATCCCTGTCACTGCTTCACATCCAGAAGCAGCTTCACTGACTGGCAGGATCTGCCAAAAAAAAAAAAAAGAGAAATTTAAAAAAGATCCAGCCCTCACAACCATCTCCAGGCACCTCACAGTACAACAGCAGGAAGAGAAGGACCCTTCCCCTCGCCAAGCACATGTGAGGGCAGCCAGCAGAGCCCTGCCAAGGTCTATCCAGAACCAAATTGCACAAGACATTTTAACTCATGAAGTCCTACAAGTCACATTTACAGGGCTAATTCCACTCAATTTCTTCAAGGAAAAACAAATCAGATCCCTTTTCCTGTGAACATGAGAACTGCTGCAAAACATCCAGGTTTAATGTCCCACCACCATCCCAAAAACACATCTTGGAGTCTGACCTTACACTTGCACTGAGCTCCCATGCTCAAAACACCTTCCAAGAACCAGTTAATTTTTGCTTTTTCCTTTCTTTAAAGGTGTATTTTTAATTCAACCAGGAGATCTATGGCTTTCTACCCAAAACTCTCCACAAGGGACTTATGACCCTTTAGACTTTAAGGATCCTCAGCCCATGGTTGTCCTGTCTGATCTCCTACACTGCAGGGGCAAGCATAAAGTCATCTCCTGGATTTTAGGAGGCAATTCCACTTCCTTGCCAAGCAAATAACTGCAAGACTTTCTAATTAACTTATATTTAAATTGGGTCTCAGAACTTTACCCAGAAAAAGAGGGCTCCTTTGCACAAGCCACCCAGTGATGCTAAGAGTATTAGTCATGAAAGCAGGAATTGGGAGTAAAAATAGCAAGGATTCTGCACATACATTTTTTTAAGCCCCACACCTACTCAGAATTGATCTCTGGGTCAGCTGTCAAGAACTGCTTGGTTTTGGGGTTTTTTTCCCTTTTTTTATTACTATTTTATTTTAGAGCAACAGTTCTGATTCATAAAAATGGGAGTAACTGTGAACACATTTTCCAAATCAGCCTTCACAAGAATGCTTTGTTGAGGTCTTACTAAAGGCCAATCTCAAAATAAACTTTTTCAGGAGTTTTTTAAATGTCAGTGACAAAGTCTTCGCTCTTATTTCTGTATTTCCTTATTTTGCAACTCAAACATTTTTAACCACTGTAGGAGTCATACCCCAAGACACAGAAAATAAAGGAAAGAGAAATCTTTTGGCAAAAAAAAAACCCCACAGGATGGATTTGACGGGTTTCATCAGGGTCTGTCATGCGAAGATCAACAGTTTCAAATGATGAGTTTTAAATATTGACAAGGTACCATCAGCTACTCTAATCCTAAAAAAAGGATCCTAAAACATCAGCTCCCAGGGACCAGATGTTACAATGACAGAACAAGCTCATATTTGCAGGTGGCATCACCATTATCAACAGCATCTCATTTTCAGCTCTGGGGACCCTGTGCAGCAGCTGACAGACTCTGCATCAATATTCATAGCAATAAAATACTTCTGACACCTTCAGGTCATCTAAAACATGGACCCTGTGATCATTACATTATTTTTTTTTTTCTGTGAACCCTCAGGAACACACCTCTGGCTCCTCTGCTTCAAGTTTTGGCTACTTGTCACAAGTTTTGAAGTTTTCCACAACTCCTTTACATTGTTACTTGGACACAGCCAGGGACCAGCCACCTCCTTCAACCATCACCATCCCTGTAAACCTCCTCAGATGCTCTCCATGCCTCTGCTTACCCCACACCAACATGAATTTAACCAGTGAAATGCACCTGAAGACTCACAGAAACACAGAATGGTTTGGGCTGGAAGGGACCTTAGAGATCATCTCATTCCAAGCCCCCTGCCATGTGCAGGGACACCAGCCATTGTCCCAGGTGGCTCATCCCAATCCAGCCTGGCCTTGGACACTTCCAGGGATCCAGGGGCAGCCACAGCTTCTCTGGGCACCCTGTGCCAGGGCCTCACCACCCTCACAGCCAAGAATTTCTCCCCAATATCTGCTGGAGAAACAAGATGGCACCTTCCCTACCATGTCCTGTCCTTCATCAAGGAAACATCACATCCCCTCACTCATCTCAGACCAGCATCCCACGGCTCTGAAAGGCCAGAAACAGTGACCCAAAACACACCAGCTCAGCACAGCACAAGCCAAGAGTGGGGAAAAAGCATTGCCAGCGTGAAGTGTTGGCAGTTGTGGTGTCTACCCTGTTTCTAGTAACACTCCCATAAAGTTTTAATAAATGCTTCATTAAAACATTAACTGTCTGTCCAGCCAGTCAATTATCACTCATAATCACAGCTATATAACTGTATACTGTCTTCTACAGATGTTCTTACATCTGTGCAAAACACGCTCTCCACCTCTGCCACATGGAACATCTGTTGAGTATTTGCAAATCTTTTCTCAATATAGAGCTGAAATTACACTGTCTTGCTTATAATGTATTTACTGTCCCACCCCCTAAAAATCATTAAAAATGTATTTCCTTGCTGTGTGCAAGGTCCCAATCTCTCAATAGCTCTTTGCTGCATTTATTTAAATGGTTTTTAGATTTTCACTTAGTAACAGATTACACCGAGCCTCCATCTTATCACCGAAGTTATTAGGACCTAATCCTTTATAAGCACTGAAGTTATTAGACTTGTGAGGATATTTTCTTCCCTTTCATAAATAATCTGTTGGAGAGAGAGGAAAAAAAAGAGGAAAAAAAGCCACTTGCATCCCTGCTCACCCAAGCAACAGTCCCAACCCGGGAGAAAGAACCTGCCTCACCTGCTCTTACTTTGCCAGCAGCAAAGGGAATCAAATTTGTTTTCACCAAAAGGCTTCTAGGGAGGGAAAACAAATTGCACTAAATCCTGGCCAGCACCCTGCTCTGTCACTGCAGGAAAAAACTCCTTGGAGAAGGTTTGCCCTAGGTTCAGAGGGGTCTCCAGGGATCTTTTCAAATCCCTTCCATCTCCACATCCCCATCACGCACCCAGGTGAAGCTGCTTCTCTGCTCAGACACCAGCTCAACACTGATACCACACGTTCTTCCCCAGAGCACCAGGGGCACAGACTGATTTCAGAAGCTGTCCTGTCCAAGGGACAGCAAAGCTGGGGATGGAGAGATCCATGGGTGGCAGAGAGGGAAGACAGAGAGAGGGAAGATCCCTTCCCCTTCTGCAGTGGCTCCATCCCTTCCCACCCCTAAGAAAACCCCACTGCAGCTTTTCAATCTTGCCACCCAAACCCCACCACAGTCTGATAACTGTCTTCCAAGCCTCTCTGCTTATAATTAATGCCATTTTCTGCTAGTTTGATAAGAAATCACAATTTCACCCCCATCCTCTCTTCTGCCCCCCTCCCCAACATCATATTCTGCAGTGAGATTTTGCTGGATCCCTGAGCCAGCTTGGTCCTGGCAGGGGCTGGAGAAAGGAGGGGAAAAGTGGGTGGGTTGATGGATCAGAGCCCTTTTGGAATGGGAAACCTCACCCTGCACAAGGTGTGCAAACAGCATCGCCAGCCAGTCCTGCTACATAAAATCACGGCGAGGTTCTGGGGAGCATCTCCAAGAGGCACAGGGAAATGAGCAGCACATCAGCTCTTCAGCCACTCCTGGATCCTCCCTGGCTCCTCCATCCACACCCAGGCACTGACACCCTGCGATGCCGGAGCATCCCGTCGCCTCCCACACTTCAAAACACAGATGCTCCGAAGTCAACATCTTACAAACCGCGGTGAAACAACCCTAGAGCAGCAGCACCGAAGTGCTCCCCGCACGGGAACGGGGAAGTTTTCCCTGCCCTCTGAGGCTGCCTCACTCCTCCACTCCCCTGGAAAACAAATTTGGAGAAGGCAGCCGGGAAGGGCACAAACAACCCCCTGAGAACTCCCTGCAAACTCCTTCTCTTGCTTTGCAAAAGCTGCGATTCGCCTCCGTCACCGTGGGGCTCCCAGGGGCTCCGTGCAGAAGAGATGCAGCTTGCCCTGCCGGAGTCACTTGTTTGCCGCCCGAATTTCCGCGTGGAGCAATTCCAGAGCGGTTTTTGCTAAACAAAAACATGCAAAAAGCAAAAAAAAACACCACCCCAGACATCCCCAGCTGACTGCGCCCAGGAAGGTTTGACAGCTCCAACAGGACATCTCATCCCACGACGCGTCTACTGCTAATGCAAAATAAATCCGCGCTCTGTCTCCCGGCGCATTTTATTTTTTTATTTTTTCTTTCTCATGGCACGCCTGCAATTTTGGCATTCAAAGGCAAATCGGCTGCGCTCCCAACTCCACACATCCCTTACCAGCACACACAAATACCCCCGGTACTTCTCCCAACGCTGGGTCCTGCGGGGAGAGGAGCCGAACTGGGATCGCATCCTCATCCCTCCGCACTGAATCCGCCAGCGCACCTCTCCGAGCAACAAAAGAGAGTTGGACCAAACGCGTGGCACCCCGCCTTCCCTCCTTCTCTCCTCTCAAAATGTTTATTTGCAGTTTTTGAAGACACCTTAACCCGCCATGTTGAACAAGCTTTATAAATATTCATTTACCGCAGTTCGGGAGCGCTACGGGAAAATATGTCTAGATCAGGGCTCCACATTTTGGCACAGCTGACTGCTTTCTTCTCTTTTCTTTTCTTTTCTGTTTTTTTCCTCCTTCCCTCTCGTCTCCTGCAGCAGCTTCCCCTCCCCCCCCCCCCCTTTTTTCCCCCGCAGATTCAGAAGAAACCCACCCGCACACCCAAAATAACTCTTTTCGGAGATGTGCATCAGCCTCATAAATCTGAAAGGAGGTCGCACGAGCGTTTTGGCAGGAAAGCAGAAAAGCGATAGGGGAAAAAAAATGAAAATCGCAAAAAAAAAATTAAACATAAAAAAGACAGGAAAGGGGTAAAAGAGGGAAAAAAATAAAGAAAAAAAAAAGGGGGGAAAGAAAGCGGGGGAAAGAAAGGGGGAGAAGAAAGGGGGGGAAAGGAGGGGAAAAAAAGGGGGAAAGAGAGGGGAAAAGGGGGCGGAAAAAAAACAAGTGAGAGCATCTAAAATGCTGTGTGTGGAGGTAAAAAGCAAGCCCCGCACGCCTGCGGAGGATGCGAGCGAAAGCGCGGAGCCTCCCGGCCCGCGGGGCGCAGCCGGGCAGCGGCAGCCGCGCTCCGAGCGCCGGTCCCGGCCGGGGGCTCAGCCCCGGCACTTCCAGCAACTCCACCGCGGGCTCACCCGCTGGAAAACCACGGCGGGGGAGAGGGAAAAAAAATCCACACCCATCTCTCACGCTCGAAAAAAAAAAAAAAATTATAAAGATTTTTTAATCCATCTCGGAAAGGGGAAAGCGACTCTCTCCACCCAAGCGCTGCCGAACCCGATAAATAAAATAAAGGGAAGCGCCGGCCGGGGAGGGCTTGGGAGATGGGGCTGCAGGGCGCGGTGCCTTACCTGTGCGAGTTTGGCTTATTTTGGGGTGTTTTCCCCGGTTTTTTGCCCCGCGGAGCGGTGCGCGGCGCTGCGCGGAGCGGAGCCCAGCCGTGCCTGCGCCCGCACCCACGGCAGACTCATTCCAATATGGCATCCGCGCAGTGCGCATGCCTGCCGCTCTTTTTAGGGCTTTTTTTTTTTCTTTCTTTCTTTCTTTCTTGCCCTTATTTTTTTTTTTTTTTTTTTATTTAACATCCAACTCCTCCGGTGACCTTTTTCAGCAGTTTCAAGAAAAAGGGATTGAAAAAATAAAACAAACAAAAAAAAAATCCGTAAAAATAATCACGCGCGCATCCCAACCCACACGGCCCCGGCTGCGCGCCCGCGGGGCCTCCGCGCCCCGAGCCGCGCCTCGGCCGGGGATGTGGGATCAGCGGGCGAGGGCAGGGATGGAACCCACGCGTGGAAGTGATGCCGCGGATCGGCCGCGCTCCGCGGCGCGGGGCAGCGCGCAGCGGCATCCCGGGCTGGCCGCCCGCGCGTTAAATGCCATAAAATACCATAAAGCCTCCCGGCTTGCCCTCCCCACCACCTCTTATTTCGCTTTTCCTCCTCGTTTCGTGTGGCCAAGAAACTTCGAGGGAGGGAGAGAGATGGGGGTGGAAGAAGATGGGGGAAAGAGGGAAAGCAAAAAATGCGGCGCATCCCTCAGCCTGCCCGTTCCCTCCGCTTCGCCGGGCTCCGGCATTACCTGCTTATTCCCTGTTGCAGAAAATAAATAAAATCTATCAAGAAAAGCCGGCGAAGGCACCAGGCAGGGTGTAAAATCAACTGGTGGACACCCTCCGCCCTCCCGGCGCGCAGGGACACGCACAACTTTCCCTCCTTTGCTGCTCAGGTTATTGGATGGGTTTTTTGCTGTCGGGTTGTTTGATGGTTTTCCCTTTCTTTGGCGGCTGCGGGGGATGCTGCACGCCGGTGTGCGCGGCTGTGCTGCTGCGGGAGTGTTCGCACGTACAGCCACACTGCGGGATTTTTTTTTTTTAGATTGTGTCGATATTCTGTACTCCCCTCTCGAGAAAATCACGCCAGACGCCACTGCCCATGCCCCGCGCCCCGGTCCTGCTCTCGAGGGGGAGGCAGAAAAATCCCATGGGGTGGGTGGGATGGGATAAACCCCCCTCTGCAGCCGGGGTTTCTCGGGATGCTCCGACTGCTCGCAGATCCCAGAGCTTCCCCCACCCCGGTTTGCTCAGCAGCGGGGCTGGGGCTGAATTTTAGCAGGGTTTCCACCCCCCCCACCCCCCCCCCCCCCCTTGCAGCCCTGTTCAGGGACTGCGTAAAGCATCTTTGATGGGGATTTTCGGACTCCCTGCAGGCACGATTGGTACGATTGAGGATTCAAGTGTATGCTTTTGGAGCATCCTCCGGGGTGGGGGTTGGTGCAGGGCACACGCATTCAACAGGTCTGGAGGAGAGCAGAGGGAAGGGACGTCCCCGTTTCGAGGCAGCAGCCAGTCCTGGGCTTTGTCCTTTCCCCAAATTCCTTTGCAATCAACCCCAAACGCTGCTGTGTCCATCCCCACGCCCGGGCTGCCAAATTTACGTCACCCCTCGGGGCTCAGATGCAAGTGCTGTCTCCACGTGCCTTTCTCTGGTCATTTCCAAGCCGAGGTTTGAGGTTTCCAGGTTGATTTTGTGAGCATCCCTCGTTGCAGGAGCAGGGGGAGTGATCTCACACCTGGGGAAATGCTGATTTCCCACAGGTGACCCCAGCTCTTCTCTGCCCCATCGCAAGCACCAGCACCCTTCTCACTGGTTCTTGCTGGGGATTCATCGCTGAACCTCCCCAATCCCTTTCTCTTCCACTCTCTCCAAGCCCTTTCTCTTCCACCAGCCTCTCATAGACACCCCCAGCACACCACATGGATTCTGTGCAAGAAGGCAAGTGAGGAGTGGAATAAAGATGCAGAAAGATGTGATTTGATTCTGGGATACTTTTGAGAAGATAGTTGAAGACTGGGAAAAAAAGAACAAACATTGCAGACAGTGTTTCTTCACCACAATCCATGCTCTTGCCATTCACACTCCAAGAGGCCATGGGCATGGGCTCAGCCTCTCCTGTTCCAGCAGATTTCATGGAAAACATACAAATCAAGCAGTTCCTGTTTTTGGCTTTGGGCTGGATGGGATTTCAAACCAGCAAGGGAACACTGTCAGAACTTCAAAATAAGACCAAAAACCCAACCAGAATACAGGAGAGCATTGAAGTCCTGTTTATCCAGATGCTTGTGGCAGTGGGTGACATTTTCAGCACGGTGACATTTCAAATTTTCAACATACCTTTGAAAGGAAGATGCTCTGCAAACACCATATCTGTGTTCTGTTTCCTTTTTATCTGCTCTGAGTTAGGTTACACTGAGATTCTTCTGGCTGCAACCTATTTTCATCTAAAGCTGGTGGCATCATCCAGTTTAAGGACACAGCCACTGTGGCTCTCACAGCACTTCAGGTGTTTCTCCATCCACTTTCCTTTAACACCAGATGCCTTCATGCTTTATTTCCATTCATGCTTATGTGGTCTTCTCAGAAGTTTTGGTTCCACATCTTCTCTGGAGCTTCTTCTTCCCTCTTCACCTTGGTTTACTCTGTCATGGCCTCTTTTAGTTTTATTTAGAGATTATTTCTGAAGCACTGATGGTTCAATTGGACCTGTATGGAGAGATGTGAAAGAAAGCCTTCTCCCTGTCCAAAGAGTTTGTCATCTGAATTAGGTCTGTGGATGGTGTCCAAAGAGGTGGCTTGGAAAAAAAAAAAAGAATAATAATTAAAGCTGAGGAACAAAATTCCTTTGGGACTTTCCTAAGTGGCTGCTACAACAAAGCTCTCAGATATGAATGAAAAGGTGCAGATTTATATCAGGTCTGGTCTGGAGATGACTCTAAAGGCTCCTGTTGGCAGCAAAGACTGCATCTTGCTCAAAGCTAAGCATACAAACTGGTTTAGTGGACATGAACTGCAGTAATAGCTGAGAGATTTCATTTTAATGCTACCTTTGAGAGCATCAGTTGGAAAATGCTTTGAAAAATACTGAATTGTGCCAGTGTGGAATCCCAAGATGTAAAATACATTTAAGTCCTGGCAGAAAAACCACACTGAGACAAACTCAGTTTCAGTCTCAGTGACACTCAGGGATGGATCTTCCACTGATCTAAAGCAACTCCATTAATTTCACTGCTGTCTGTGCTCCTTAGTGCTACATTTGTTGGCAACCATGACACCTGAACTTGTATTTCAAGTTGGGAACAGAAGTTTCACATCTGAACCGATAAAAAAGATTTACCTGAGCACCAAGTACCCCCAAGTTGTGATGAACATCAGTCTGCTGCTGCTTCTGATGATCACCCCCAAAGGATAGAACTGCTCACATCCCAAGTTTTCCATAGCTGGACACAAGAAAACTGTCCAACCCAGTGAAATTCAGACAGTCCCATTACTTTAGATCAGATACCAGCAGTTCCTGATCTGCAGGATAAGATTATTAAGACACAAAAATTTTCCCATTTTCCAGGCTGTTGCCTTCAGCAGGTTCATATTTTTGGAGGATAGATGGAGATGTGAAAAGATCCCCTACACAAGGAGGCACAAGGACACACAAACAGAGGTGTTATGGCACTAACAGTCCTAATTTCTCTCTTTTCTCCTGGCTTGGGAAGATAAATGCACTGGGGGACATTATGGGATTTGTAGGTGGTTGTGCATTCAGATATCCATTTCTGGCCCAAATTTAGCAGGTGCCTGAGGGACTCAGAGCATCCCACAGGTTTAACATGGTGCTGAGATGACATTTGTGTTCATAAATGAGTAAATGGCATTTGCAGTGCAGGCAGTGCAAATGGGGGGGATCTGAGCCAACTTTTCTGCAGGTAAGATGTTAAAGCTCAGGGTCTGGAGCTTCATCTGTGATGAACACTGAGAGACTGGGCAGAAGGTCCTTGGTGGCAGCCAGGTTTCCTTTTAACCCAAAGGATTTGGTTATCTCCACTTTTGGAGATATCTGTCTGCTTTTGGAATGCTGACACTGAGCTGCCCTGCACTGCAAAAGGGGCAGGGCTGTGCAGCTGGGGAATTATTTGGGGCTGGTTAAGAGAGTCCAGCCTGAGTGAGCTGAAGGATGGAGAGTGTCTAACAGGAGCTTGGTGCCAGAGAGGAGATCAGCAGGACATCACCTGGGGCCACCTCCATGGCCCAGTGCAGCTCCTGATAGTTCCTCTGCCATACTCAACTCCTGGGACTGCTCCTGGGTTCACAGTGAAGCTTCTCTGCATTTTCCCTCTCCTCTCAGCAAACTTCAGCTTCCAAGTTTTCACCCCACCTTCTCACAATTTTTACAGGGAGCAAAGACACCATCAGGCCCCTATTTCATGACAGCTCCTGGGCCAGGGCTTTCACTTCTACCTTTGTCTTCTTTTTATCCATCAGCCCTAATTCAGAGAGAAGTTGGTTCCTGGGAGGTGGCATTAGGATGCTGAAAGACTTGTTTCACAGTGCCATCTCCTGGAGATCATATTTAGGCTGAATTTCTCAGATCCCTTTTTTGTCCAATGTATCTGAGCTTTGAAGGCAGGTGTTTAAGGCATGATCTAAAGAGGAGATTAGCATAAGTGAAGTTAATCCAAAATTTAAACTCCCTCTTTATGCTTCATAGTAAAAGTCCTGCTTCTTGAGTGCTGTGAACAGCGAAGAGATTGCTGGCTTGGGACTCATAAAACATTCATTGGGTTATGGTCTCACAGGCTTTGCACCTCTTGGCAGCACCAGCCCTGTGTGCAGCCATTGCAGAGGAAAAAAGCCCCCTGGAGAGGTAAAGGGTCCCTTGGTGTAGCCCTTCTCCTGCAGGAACTCCAGGAATACCAGGGAAAAGGGATCATCACCTCTCAAATGGGAGATCTCAGGGTCAGGCATCCCCACAACCTCCAACAGCAGCTGCCCTGCACACCCTGCCCTGGACCCACACCCCATACACCAACTCCACAGCCCAAAGCTTTTTACTTACCCACTTTTATTTATTTTTATTGCCTGCTGATTAGAAATTGCTGCATAGGGGTTGTGGCTATTCAGCAGAGGGGCAATAACTGGTTTTAATATTAACTGGAGGTACTGAGCCAGTACCTCTTGCCTGCAGCTCAGGAGTGCCCAGGAAAGCGTGTTCTCTGTGCTAAACAATAGCTCATCCACCTCAGCAGTAAATGAAAAGGAAGCACATGTTATACCCAATAAATCACAGTGCTGAGGTTCAATACTGAGGCTCATGGCTATGAGCCTTATTGATCGTGCCAGCACTACAGGAGAGATCCACTCTCATATCAAAAACTTGCTCATTTCTACCATTTACTAACAGCTGCTTTATTCATCTCAAGTATTTACAGGCTTTGCCTTGGCAGGAAAATGCCTCCTGGTTTTTAGCCTCTAGGAGCTGGTGTTGGGAAGGCAGGCTGGGGAAACTGAGGCAGGAGAAGCTGAGCTCACACACAGATGTGCAGTCCCAGGGAAAGGCTGTGGGAATGGAAATGGATTTAGACCTCAGATGCAGCACACTGGTTAGAGCTTTCACTTAACAGGCGTGTTTCTGCCCAGCTCTGTGGTGTCAAACAAATAAATTCTCTATATCCCTTCTCTTTCATACAGGAATCTCCTTAATGCCAGAACAAGACCAAAATCTCTGCCTGACAAGGATGACCAGGAGCTCACGTTTTATTAAAGTGTAAATTATGCATCACATCTGCATTTCTCGTCATTGCTGCACGTGGAGTGAATTCTGTATCAGAGGGTGTGAAACACTGAGTTGGTCTGGCTCTCTCAGTGCCCTGCTTGCACAGTGGGCTCAAAAGCCAGCTCAGGCATTTCCATGGCTTTGGTACATGATAGGATTTAGGATCTGGTCAGCTGTGGGCAGAAATGCCCTGGCACATTCCCACAACAGCCCAAAAGCCCATCCACAACACAATTTGTGCCCAAAATTTCTCTGGCAAACATCTCACTGTGCAACAAAACCTAATCTTGCAATTACCCACTTGACTTCTCCTCCCTCCTTCCCGCCCCCACTCAACACCATCCCCAAATTCACAGCAAAGTATTAAAAGTTAATATCAGTAATTTTGGAGATTTTTTTTATAATACTAAGATGAAAATGATGCTTTTAGAAGCATCTCTCTAAAGCTGACTGTAAAACAGGCTGGTGGATGGCTTTTGCTCTTTTAATGGCTCCTTCTGTATTAAGGAGGAAGATTAAGAACAAAATGCCACTAATTGCACATAAAGGCCCCAGCTTCCACAACAGAGTAACTGTACATTGTATCCAGCTTAATCTCCATCTGCCCCTAAGAGCATAATTGATTTTTTATTTTAATTTGAAGAGGCTGACACTTCTAGTTCTTCATTGCCAGGTTGCTAAGCACATTTAATAAGGATGCATATGAGTGCAGGAGTCTGCAGTATGCCATTAGAGGTAATAGGTAACATATTTAAGGTCATAATGAGCTCAGGACTGAGTATCTCAGTGCAGGGATCAGGAGGGAAGGTGTATAAATACTCTTCTTACCAGAACTCTGCTGAGCAAGACATGGCTGTGGGCTTTTAAGTGAAGAAGGAAATAGAGAGGTTTTTTTTCATGAAGTGAATTTTCTGATTTAATTTCAGACCATGGTAAGTTCATGTCCTGCCTGCAGGTGACCATGGTTTCACCCTGGACTGGCTGACCCCTGACAAGTGGCAGCCTCTCTGCCTCAGTTTCCCCATCCCTAAAACGAAAAGAGGAATAATTCCCTGGTTTTATAAACTGCTTGAAGAATTCACTGCTGGAAAATGCCATATTCTGTACCTTATAAGTATCCTATACTTTGTCTTTAGAATGTACAGATGGCAGACTGAAATCTAGGCAAATTAAAAGCCAGGTCCATAAAAATATCTAAGAATTTTAATCCCTCTTTGATTTCCTAACACCAACAATTGGTTTTAGGAATGTAGGGACATTTTTAAAGAACCCAAAAAGCTGCAAGCATCTTTGGATATGACTCCAGGATCGAGTCAGTTCCTCCAAGTCCTTACTTTCATTATGACATTGATGCCCTTTTCTCCACTTTTAGGCTCTCAAAAAGCCTGCCCAGGACATGTCTGGTTACCTTCTGGCACCCCCAGGCTTGTAGGAGCCTCAGGAAGATTTGGTCCTAGAGCAGCATCTGCTCTGTTTGAAATTCACACCAGCTCTGAAATCCTGCAGAGAGACTCAGCTCCCACGTCTGTCACAACCTTGCAGCCAAACCCCCAAAAAAATTCAAGCCTGGAAAAAAATTGTAGCTGCTGCCACTCGTAGAGAGGGTGAAAATCCTCAGCACCCATCCTAGCTGCTCAGAAATTCCTGTTAAGGGAATGAGATGCAACTTCAGCCCCCAAACCCAGGACTCCTTCCTGAGTATCCCATCAGTTAAAAGTGGCTTGGGTTTTGCTGGATCCCAGTGGGCACAGTAAAGGCTGTACTCTCTCATGATTCACATACAGGAAGGATCTGGGGTAAAAAAGCCTGGATTTTGGCTGTGTGCAGACACCCTCACACAGTGCCAGGAGAAGAATGTGCCCTCAGGCACCAACTGTGTCATCTGAGGCAAGCACTCTGATTTATGTGGTGGAACTGAGCTGATAGCCCTAAAACACAGCATGGGACACGCTCAGCGAGAGCTGGTGACATTTAATGAGACAGAGGTTTTGTGCAATTACACCTAATTTCTGATTCCCTTTTGATTTTATAAGCTGGCACTGCTGGAGGCCAGGATCCACAGTGGGATCTCTGGACAGGGGTCTTTTCCAGTGAGCATCTCTGGACATCTAAATTCTGACATTCATTCCAGCCCTACTGTTCTGTGGGTTCAGCTATCATGTGAAAAAAAATACTTTCCCAGCTTGTTCCTGTCACACATTATAAATATTAACCATCTTTCAGGTTTTCTTCTGGATTGAGCCAGGTTGTTCCCTGATGAATCCAGGGGGCATTCAGGGATCACTTGAAGGATTTCCCTTGGTACACAATGTGACTGAGGATGAGTTTTCCAACACTATCCCAGCAGGAACCCTTAGGAAGTTCTGCCAAGTTCCCAAGGGAGGGTTGTGCCACATCAGTGCCACTCTCATGGGCTGCATTTTCAATCTTTTTGCACTGCAAATCACCTCTTTTCCTGGGAATAGAGAGATACCTCATTAATCCCATCAGAGACCAAGGTGGACATGGCCAGTGGCCTTGGGAAGAGGCCAGCCATGAGCTGGATGGACAAGACTTGTCCTGGAGGATGGAGATCTCCCCTGACAACAGACAACACTAGCAGGGTAGATTCAGGTAACATTTCACTAGCACAGGACAGGATTTTCAGGATCTTCACTGGGGAAGGTGTGCTTCTGTCCTGGTTTGAAGGACAGGTGTCTGTTAAGGAAGGCAGGGGCCTCCCTTGGGATGGGAAACTGTAACCCCTCTCCCTCCGAATTATTATAAATTTGAAATCAAGAGGCTCTCAGGCAAAGATATGGGAATAGGAATAACAGTTCTTTACTAATATCTAAAACAAAGATAACAAATAACAACAACTATAACGTTAACCAACAAACAGAACCAGAAACCCAGTGGCAGCCTGCTCGGCTTCAGGCACCTTTTCCCTTCGGTGCAGTTCCAGTCACAGCCTGCAGGGGCGCTCTGGGTGCGGTGATTCCCCGGTGGCTGCAGGGGCGCTCCGGCGTGAGCTCAGGTAGCACACGGCGAATGGCGACTGCCCGAAGCACGGAGGGATGGAGGAGAGCCCTTGCTCCACAGACCCTCGGGAGGGGCAGCTGGTGTCGGTGCCACAGCAGGATCCCGGGACACAGGGAGCTGGGACGGTAAGGGGTCTCCACGTGCAGGGAAAAACCCCGCTACAATGTAGCGGAGAAAAGCGGGCTGGTGGCAGGCAGGTCGGCTCCGGATGGGGCAGAGGGCAGAGACTCACAGCAGACAGACCGGCAGCTCCGCGCTGGCTTCTCAGGGGCCGTGGGTTCAGCAGACAGCAGCTCTGACCGTCCAGCTCCGAGGGTCCCGAGCAAGAGGGCGTGACCTCCCTCTGCCCTTGCTTTTCAGTCTCTCCAAATCTCGCGTTACCAGGCTCTGCTTCCGTGAGGGGCAATTTTGCCCCACCCTGCCACGGAGAAAGGCTCTAGCCTTGTGCTTTGTTTCTCTTAAGTACCCAGTCATTTGTGTCCTAGCAACCCATGGGAGAAAAATTCCTGAGGAAAAGAACTAGATCCAACCTTCAACATTCTCCACCCCGAATTTTTTTCCCATGCAAACACCTTACATCAAATTTAAACTTTCGAGGTATATACATACATGCAGATACAGATACAAGCGCAGTGTCATAAGTAGTTCACCCTAAAACAAGATCTCCTTGAGGTATGCATCGGGTCTCTCCATCCCTTTGCATCACCCACCAGGTGCAGCCCGGTCCCTGAGCAAAGACAACCCCCCGGATGGGATTGTCTTTACTTGAGGCAGAGTTTACCCAAACAGTCTTTCCCAGCATACCTCTCATGTGTACTACTGGAACTTTATCTCCATCTGTTGTTCGCAAGGGGTCAGAGTGGGCAGGCCCGGCCCGGCTGGAGGAACCTCGGGTGTTCACTAACCATGTGGCCTTTGCCAAATTAGTCTCCCAGTTCTTGAACGTCCCCCCACCCAGTGCTTTCAAGGTGGTTTTGAGCAGGCCATTGTACCGTTCAACTTTCCCAGCTGCTGGTGCATGATAAGGGATATGGTAGACCCACTCGATGCCATGTTCCCTAGCCCAGGTGTTTATAAGGCTATTTTTGAAGTGAGTCCCATTGTCGGATTCAATTCTCTCAGGGGTACCATGTCTCCAAAGAACCTGTTTTTCGAGGCCCAGGATGGTGTTCCGGGCAGTGGCATGAGGCACAGGGTAGGTCTCCAGCCATCCTGTGGTGGCTTCCACCATTGTGAGAACGTAGCGCTTGCCTTGGCGGGTCTGGGGCAGTGTGATGTAATCAATCTGCCAAGCCTCTCCATACTTGTATTTGGACCACCGTCCACCATACCATAGAGGCTTCACCCGCTTGGCCTGTTTGATCGCGGCGCACGTCTCACAATCATGGATCACTTGGGAGATACTGTCCATGGTTAGGTCCACCCCTCGGTCTCGTGCCCACTTATAGGTGGCATCTCTGCCCTGGTGGCCTGAGGCCTCATGGGCCCATCGGGCTAGGAACAGCTCCCCTTTGTGTTGCCAGTCTAAATCTATCTGTGCCACCTCAATCTTTGCGGCGTGATCTACCTGCTTGTTGTTCTGGTGTTCTTCGTTAGCTCGGCTCTTAGGGACATGGGCGTCTACATGGCGGACTTTTACGGGTAGCTTCTCTACCCGAGTGGCAATGTCTTTCCATTCATCAGCTGCCCAGATTGGCTTTCCTCTACGCTGCCAGTTGGCCTTTTTCCACCTTTCCAGCCAACCCCATAGAGCATTGGCTACCATCCACGAATCAGTGTAGAGATAGAGCTTTGGCCACTTCTCTCTCTCAGCAATGTCCAGGGCCAGCTGAACAGCTTTGAGTTCAGCAAATTGGCTCGACCCACCTTCTCCTTCAGTGGCTTCTGCAACTTGTCGTGTGGGGCTCCACACAGCTGCTTTCCACTTCCGGTTCATCCCTATGATGCGACAGGAACCATCAGTGAAAAGGGCGTAGCACTTTTCTTCATCTAGCAGTTGATTATATGGTGGAGCCTCCTCAGCCCGGGTCACTTGTTCTTGCTCCTCTTCATCAGTGAGACCAAAACTCTCACCTTCTGGCCAGTTCGTAATTATTTCTAGGATCCCAGGGCGGTTCGGGTTTCCAATGCGGGCGCGCTGTGTGATAAGTGCGATCCACTTACTCCATGTGGCATCGGTGGCGTGGTGGGTAGAGGGAGCCTTTCCTTTGAACATCCACCCCAGCACTGGTAGTCGAGGTGCCAGGAGGAGTTGTGCTTCAGTGCCAATTACCTCGGAGGCGGCTTGAACTCCTTCATAGGCGGCCAAGATTTCCTTCTCTGTGGGGGTGTAGTTGGCTTCGGACCCTCTGTAACTCCGGCTCCAGAATCCCAGCGGTCGGCCTCGAGTCTCTCCAGGCACCTTCTGCCAAAGGCTCCAGGACAAGCCCTTGTTCCCGGCTGCAGAGTAAAGCACATTCCTCACCTCTGGTCCCGTCCTTACTGGGCCAAGCGCTACTGCATGAGCGATCTCCTGCTTGATCTGGGCAAATGCTTGTTGCTGTTCAGGGCCCCAGTGAAAATCGTTCTTTTTGCGGGTGACCAGGTAGAGAGGGCTCACAATCTGGCTGTACTCTGGAATGTGCATCCTCCAAAAGCCTATGGCCCCTAGGAAAGCTTGAGTTTCCTTTTTGTTAGTCGGCGGAGACATCGCAGTGATCTTATTGATGACCTCCGTGGGAATCTGGCGCCGTCCATCTTGCCATTTTACCCCCAAGAACTGGATCTCTCGAGCAGGTCCCTTGACTTTGCTTTTCTTGATGGCAAAACCGGCTTCCAGGAGGATCGTGATGATCTTCTCTCCTTTCTCAAATACTTCTGCTGCCGTGTTCCCCCACACAATGATGTCATCGATGTATTGGAGATGCTCTGGAGCCTCACCCTTTTCCAGTGCAGCCTGGATCAGTCCATGGCAGATCGTGGGGCTGTGCCTCCACCCCTGGGGTAACCGATTTCAGGTATATTGCACACCCCTCCAGGTGAAGGCGAACTGAGGCCTGCACTCCGCTGCCAGAGGGATGGAGAAGAACGCATTGGCGATGTCAATGGTGGCATACCACTTTGCTGCCTTGGACTCCAGCTCGTACTGGAGCTCCAGCATGTCTGGTACAGCAGCACTCAATGGTGGAGTCACTTCATTCAAGCCACGATAGTCTACAGTCAATCTCCATTCCCCGTCAGACTTGTGCACAGGCCAGATGGGGCTGTTGAAGGGTGAGTGGGCTTTACTGACCACTCCTTGGCTTTCCAGGTCGCGGATCATCTTGTGGATGGGGATCACGGCGTCTCGATTCGTCCGGTACTGCCGGCGGTGCACTGTCGAGGTGGCAATTGGCACTTGTTGCTCTTTTACTCTCAGGAGTCCCACTGCATTTGGATTTTCCGATAGTCCAGGCAAGGTGTTCAGTTGCCTGATGCCCTCTGCCTCCACAGCCGCTATTCCGAAAGCCCACCTGAGTCCCTTTGGGTCTTTGTAATAGCCATTCCGGAGGAAGTCTATGCCCAGAATACATGGGGCCTCTGGACCAGTCACAATGGGGTGTTTCTGCCACTCTTTCCCGGTCAGGCTCACCTCGGCTTCCAACAAAGTTAATTGCTGTGATCCCCCTGTCACCCCGGCAATAGAAACAGGTTCTGTCCCCACATGTCTTGATGGAATTAAGGTACACTGCGCACCAGTATCAACTAACGCTTCATATTTTTGTGGTTCTGATGTGCCAGGCCATCGGATCCACACTGTCCAAAAGACCCGGTTTTCCCGTGCCTCTTCCTGGCTAGAGGCAGGGCCCCTCTAGCTCTGGTTGTCATTTCTTTCTTGGGCGTACATGGTAGAGGTCCCCTCGAGGGGATCTAAGAGATCGTCCTCTCTTCTGTAATATCTGGCATCTCGGTCACAGGAGGCTGAGGCTACCTTCACTTTAGTAGACCCCCCGCCTCGGTTAGTATTTCCCTCCTTGAGTTGCTGTACCCGTGCTGCCAGGGTAGCAGTGGGTTTTCTATCCCACTTCCTCATGTCTTCTCCGTGATCACACAGGAAGAACCACAGCTCAGATCGTGGGGTGTACCCTCTCTCCCTGGCTGGGGGGCGCTGGGCTCTGACTTTGGGGCTTGTGACTCGCACTGGTGCTGCACTCATCAACCTCATCTCCTCCCTCACCTCCCTCATCATCTCCTCTCTGAGGTCTTTGACCACAGCAGAGACCTGAGCCTGTATTGGACCACTGATCATACTATCATAATTCCTGAGTTTGGTGGCTATGGAGCCCACTGTCTCTCGGTTGTCATCAGCATTAATTGTTGCACTGAAGATGGTGTATTGGGAGGGCCCTAGCTTTGCCAGATTCCACAACATTTGCCCTGTACACTTGACCTTGTCGGGGTCGTTATCATGTTGTCCATCCCTCCCAAAGAGTACCTCCAATATTGCCACCTCCCTCAGCTGTTTGATTCCCTCCTCAAGGGTCTTCCATGGTCTTCTATGATGATATTCCTGCATTCTCTCCCTGTTGACAAACCTCTCTCTTACACTTATTAAAAGCCGTTCCCAGAGAGACAGGGGCCCGTCATCTCTTCCGAATACCTGATCAACCCCTGAGTCCTGGGACAAGGGTCCCAGCTGCTTTGCCTCAATACTATCCAGCTGCACGCCCATACCCATAAGGTCCCAGACCCGAAGTAACCAGGTTGTAAAAGGCTCACGACCCCGTCGCACAATGTCTTTTCGTAGATTACGGAGACTGTCATACCCCAGGGACTCAGTAGTGATTTCAATCCTTGGCCTCCCTACTGGTTGAGAGGGCCCTGCTTCCCCATCATTACTCACTGACTGCTCTGGTTTGACCTTAGTCTTCCTCTTTTCCACAGGGGCAACTGCTACTGGCTGTGGCTGCCCCTCTGATCTGACTGGAGCCTGAGCGGTGATAGCGTCCCTGGGTTCCTCTGCTGCCTCATTAGACTCTCCCTCTTTGGGGTACGGGAAGGGTTTCCCACCAGCTGGGCAAGTGTATTCCTTCAGCACTTGGCCCATCTCACGTATCTCTTTCACCAGGACTCCCACCCAATCCGGGTGGGTTGTTTCTGAGGTGGGTTGTGGGACCGGGTCAGACTCTGTAGCAACATCCCTAGTCTCTGGGGCAATGTCAGGTTCTGGGATGGTGTCCCTAGTTTCTGGGGCCATGTCAGGTTCTGTGGCTACATCCCTAGTCTCTGGGGCCATGTCAGGTTCTGTGGCTACATCCCTAGTCTCTGGGGCAATGTCAGGTTCTGTGGCAGCATCCCTAGTTTCCAGGGCCAGGTCAGTTTCTGTGGCAGCATCCCTAGTCTTTGGGGCCATGTCAGGTTCTGGGGTAGATGTCAGAGTGGCTATCCAAGTCAGAGCCCCCTTATCCCTGAATGCTAAATAGAGCAGGCCTATCAGCAACACTAGCCACTGTATGGTATCATTAGCATCTAGAGAAGATTTGAACCCCTCAAAGATTGGCGGGATAGGCCCAAAGAGCTGGGTGAAGGGTTGTGAGAACATTTCTTTTGGTGTCACTTCCTCACAGTAGGTACCATTATTAAAGAAACCCTGAAAACATGTCATTAGTGTGTGGTAGCTGTGAATCCACATGCCTGCCTTCCAGAGGAAGTTGAAAATCCAGGAATTCCTCACCTTATTGACCCATGACACAAACTGTATAACAGCCACTGTAGCCTTAGTTATAGGGCCCATGTTTAGATATGGGGCTGCAAATGGGAGAGAAACAGCTGTGACCACTTGCCATACGAACCGGAATAAGCAAGACCACATGGTGCAACCTAATGAGGTTCCTATATCCAGCACAAAAAAAACTGCGTTACTCAAGAACTGTTATCCTTCTTCCCCTCGATGCCCTCGTGCCCCACGTTGGGCGCCAAAATCTGTCCTGGTTTGAAGGACAGGTGTCTGTTAAGGAAGGCAGGAGCCTCCCTTGGGGTGGGAAACTGTAACCCCTCTCCCTCCGAATTATTATAAATTTGAAATCAAGTGGCTCTCAGGCAAAGATATGGGAATAGGAATAACAGTTCTTTACTACTATCTAAAACAAGGATAACAAATAACAACAACTATAACGTTGACCAACAAACAGAACCAGAAACCCAGTGGCAGCCTGCTCGGCTTCCAGGCACCTTTTCCCTTTGGTGCAGTTCCAGTCACAGCCTGCAGGGGCGCTCTGGGTGTGGTGATTCCCCGGTGGCTGCAGGGGCGCTCCGGCGTGAGCTCAGGTAGCACACGGCAATGGCGACTGCCCGAAGCACGGAGGGATGGAGGAGAGCCCTTGCTCCACAGACCCTCGGGAGGGGCAGCTGGTGTCGGTGCCACAGCAGGATCCCCGGACACAGGGAGCTGGGACGGTAAGGGGTCTCCACGTGCAGGGAAAAAACCCCGCTACAATGTAGCGGAGAAAAGCGGGCTGGTGGCAGGCAGGTCGGCTCCGGATGGGGCAGAGGGCAGAGACTCACAGCAGACAGACGGGCAGCTCCGCGCTGGCTTCTCAGGGGCCGTGGGTTCAGCAGACAGCAGCTCTGACCGTCCAGCTCCGAGGGTCCCGAGCAAGAGGGCGTGACCTCCCTCTGCCCGTGCTTTTCAGTCTCTCCAAATCTCGCGTTACCAGGCTCTGCTTCCGTGAGGGGCAATTTTGCCCCACCCTGCCACGGAGAAAGGCTACAGCCTTGTGCTTTGTTTCTCTTAAGTACCCAGTCATTTGTGTCCTAGCAACCCATGGGAGAAAAATTCCTGAGGAAAAGAACTAGATCCAACCTTCAACAAATACATAGAGGTTTGACTAGTTCTTGCACTACAAACTACATTTATGAGCTGTATTACCTATCAATATTCTAAATTGGTGTAGAAAATATAGCTAAAAAACTCATCTTTAATCTAATGGTTACTGAACTATTTGAATCAATCTTCCCTGAGTGCAACAATATAGATATAATTGCCTTTTGTTCTGCATGGCACTTTTGCCTCTTTCTCCCATGGTGTCAAAAAGAGCATACAGTGTTCACAGCTACATCACAGGCCTTGCATCTGTTGTTGACATAGGGTTAACACTAATGACTAAATTGGGAACAAGTCAGTGTCCTGGTATCCTCTCCAAGCCTGTTAGAATTTGGAAAAGAAGCACCATCACAGAAACAAATAGAAGCAAAAAACTCATCGTATTATACTGGCAGACTATTGCCACTTATGTATTTGGAATAAACAGTCATGTTCTCCAGCAGTGCTTTCCCAGATGATTAATCACCTGTGCCAAGATTGTGTGGTGCTTGGAGAATGCCTCCCTGTGCCTGGCCATGCATGCACATGCATACCCATACTCATATATTCCCTCCTAAAGGGTTGTGTTCTGTTGCTGCCCTGCACTGCATGAAGCAAACATTGTGATCTAGCAGTGCAGACACTTGCACCTGAGCCAGCATCACCAAAGTCAGCCATTCAGGTGAACTCTGCAGTGGAGATGCTCAGTGAACTGCCTGTTCTGATCCTGCCTTGGGTCATGAATGCCCCATCTGACATCGCAGCTCTGAGAGGTTTTCTAAAAAACCAAAGGGTTACCGATTATTTTTTTTATTTCAGAAAGTCCTCCTATGCCCAGTTCTATGCTATGGCCCTCATAACAGATTTGTGTGAGGATGCATATTATGTGAAGGAAACCCAAGTCAGTAATCCATTTTTCCCACTGAGGCCATCTTTACTGAAATGCCTCTGAGCTGGCCACAAATCTGTTACAAAACAGTGCAAGATATCTATTTCTTTAATAAATGAAGCATTTATAATGATTTCCATAGAACATTTTTCTTAATCTTTTATCATATTCTCCTTAGCAAGTAACTCTCTGGGGCCATTTCTCAGCTATAGAATGGGTCTATCTCACATTTCATGTCGGGTTATTAAGAGCATTACTTTTCTTAGACATTGGTTTATTGATGTCCTAAAGGCTCCTCCTCAACACATCTTCTAGATACTCAATTGAAGTAGATCTGTCTTTCGCACAGCTTGAAAATGTTTTAGAACTTAATTTAACATTGTCTGCCACAGTATTTCTGATCCAGCCACTTTTTTTTTCCAGTGGGGAAGAGCTATTTGGAAAACCATTTGGGTTTAAGAACTAAATCTTCACCAATGTTCATAATTTTCTTTTCATATAAAAGTTCACTGTGTAATTTTCAATTTGTTTCATATTTTTCCACTTAGGCTAAGTAAAGTTGTTACCATGACAGGGTTGACAACAGTGCGTAGAGACAAAAACCCCTGTAAATCACATCCTGTACAATTTGCCTCTCAGACCCTTAATCTTGAATAGCACTAACTGCTTTTTGTCTTGATGTCCTGATTTTTCCTAAGGAGACATTTGCAATCCCACTGAAATTGAACTGAACTATCTATACCCATTAATGATTGAGGGAGATAAACCTGCACTGAATCCAATCTCAATTTAGCCTGACTGAGTACTAGAATGTTGCACAGGGATGTTTCCTGCTGCAAGGCAGCCAATGGTTGCATCGCCTTTTCTGAACTACCTTTTCTGGGTGAACTAATGTGATGATTTAGATGGCAAATAATTGAAATAAAATATTTGAAAGAGAAATAGCCCAAAGTTAATGAGAAATGTGTAAGGTACTACAGACTTACCTTTTTCAGAAAGAAAATTATATTAAAAGAAATATGCCACTGCTGTCAAAATAAATAGCTATATACAACAATTAGGGAAAAAATGAATATACTAAAAGTAATTCTGAAATGAAATACATTGAAATATCTTTTTGCATACTATTATTGACAAATCTATTGTTGACAGTCCTACAACTTTTCCTCTGCAGTGATAATCTGCTGGTATAGGAACCTCAAATATCATTGGCAATATTTTGTTTGTAGATTGATATGCTGCACTGAAGAAGTCTACTGATAATAAAGGTTTATCCCTTGCAGGAGGGAACATTTCCTACCAGCAATATTATGGAATTTTGAAAAAGTCATTTGTTCAAGAAAGGATTTAAGAGAACATTATCTTCTTGTTTTATAAGAAGTAATAAAATATCTATTATCTATATTCAGAGGGCAACATTCTGTAACCAGCCAGTTTGACAGACAAGGGAACTCTATCATTATGATAATCTTTTAGGAGCAAATATTTCAGCTTCCTGGCTTTCAACATTTCAGTACATTTTCCTTCCCTAACTTTTTCATGCTTGCCAGTAATACTAACTAACCTTTCTCCTTTATTCTGGTGATGAAATCTCTGTATATCTGGGATGCTGGATTCAGCTTCCAGAAACTGGAAAGATCTTGCAGGAAGAAGAAAAATCATCTCAAGATCAAAACAGAGTAATCAAGGACTCAGATGACAGAATTCAAATGGCCAACAAATGAAGCCATTTCTTTTGGACAAGACAAGCAGGAGCAAAGTGATACCTGCCCAACAGGAAGTTGAGATTGATGTTGAGAAGGAAATGAAAACAAGTAGAAAAGATTTTATTGACCTCTGAAAAAAAAAAAAAAGGTAACAATATGGAGGAGTGTAGCTACAGGGATGGTGGGATACACGTTAAAAAGAGTGTGCATATGGTCCTAAGATCAAATATATATTTTGCACCAGTTTTCAGCAAATGCAGCAGTCTTGTGATGATGAAGTAGGCTGGTAAATATAAATGAGGGTATGGCATTGGGTTTTATCTTAGCTCAGAGGTAGAACCAAGACTTAAAGGCGATGATGCATTTGAGAGTTTTGGATTTTAAAAATGCTCATGCTTGAATCACAGGCACAGAAAAAAGTGTTTACAAAAAGAGTGCAACAACGTTTGATTGCAAAATGGCAATGTTCCTGGCTGTATTACAGAAGAGGAAAAATATTAAGAAAAGCAACCCAAATAACTGCTATTCTTTTAGCTTGATCTGAATAACTTGCAAAGCATTATGATATGAAAGAGAAGATTAATGATTAAAGATACATAAAATAGCATAAGATGCATATGGGTTATCAAAGATAGAGTGTGTCAGCATTCATCTTTCATAAGGAAATTAAAGATTTTTCACAGAAAAGCAACCTCACTCTGAATTTCATTAAGATTCTAATATGAAGTCACATAGAAATTATTAGTCAAACTAGAGGAAATAGGGGTGAGAATTCTATAAAAAGAAAAGGGTCTTGCTGTGAAGCAAAGCAAATTATCCTAAATTAGACTCTAAGCTGCTTTGATTTGGCTGTTTCTTGTACCAGAGCTAACTCACAATTTGAATTTACACACTTGGCGTTGGGACGCAGTCAGCTAAAATATTCCCAAAGGTGGCAGCCTATCCTATTTGGTTTAGTAAGGCAAAAACTAGAAGCACAGAGATAAATACACCAGGGTAGCATGGGTGCATAGGGAAAATAATTAATTAGACTGAACAAAATTATTAGCCAAGAGCCCTTGAGAATGAACTCTCCATGGTTAGATATCGACTGGTTGAAAAATATTTCTAACTGTGAGAAAAGCGGCATCCTAGTCAAACCCCCATGACAAAATGCTAGCTAATTTTAGGACAGGATAGGGGTGTGTGGGGGAGGGCATCTCATTGCTTTTATCTGCTACTATATATGCCAAACAGTTTGCTACACCATCAAGCCACAGTCTTTAAATCATGTCACAACAGACTCCTTCACTCCCGCTTTTTCTTGCAGTAACACCAACGTAGAATCAAAGCTTCAGAAAGGTTTGGATTGGAGGAGACCTTTAAAGGTCACCTCGTCCAACCCACCTTCAATAAAAAGGGACACCTTACAGTAGACAAGATTGCTCAGAACCCTGGCTAATCTGACTTTAAATGTTTCCATCTACCACCTCCCAGGGCAACCTGTTCTAATGGTTTACCACTCTCATTACAAATGAATTTGTTCCTTATGTCTAGAATAACATGCAGTCATTCTTTTGAGATGATGTTTTGTCTTGTGCAGGCATGCCAGGACATTAGCTACACTACCCACCCCACTACACTGGAGAGATATGGCCTGCAAGTGACCATCTGTAGTTTATAAAGGCCAGCAAAATGCTGTCTTCTGCTGTGTGTGACACATGCAACTCCCACTGACTTCTGGTTGAATGATAGTAGTGGGAGTGTTGCATAGCAAGCAAACATTGATAAACAAAGCACAAATTTCTGCCTAGTATGGAACATAGGTATGTATTTTAAAATGAGAATTTCAGCTCTTTATCTGAATTTGCCTCTGTTTGCAACTGTTTCAATATATTGTTATCTACCATGATGTGTTCATACAAAAATCACAGAAATCAAATGGAAGACTAGGAGGTGGATATTTTACTGTTTAACCCTGACCAGATGTGGCTTTTGATTAAAGCTAATTATTTACACTACAACTGTGGCAAATTAGTGTTTGCTGTAGATAGTCTTCTGATGTGATAAGAATGGTGAGAGTAAATAGTTGCATATCATTCTTTCCATGATAATATCTGATTACATTATTGTCAAAATAAATGAGATCAGTAAGACTCCACACAGGTTACAAAGTGTCCCTTTTAAAAAAATCTTTGTCTCCCTAGAATATGTACAGCAAGTGCTACACATGCTCACAACTTCTTCTGGAGCTGGCCTATTTCATCAAGTACCTGTGCTTAGGAGCAATTATTATGTTCTAGGTGAGATTGTTCCAATGAAAGATTGTTCTTCCTGTAAAAAATTCTTATATCAAGATGAAAACTCACTCAGATAATACAGGAAATTTCATTTTTATTGTATGCTACAGCACAAAGAATTGGAAAAAGAAGAGTTGGCTCAGAGGTTTCTTTTTTGTCATGCAGGCATCAAAGCTTATCTAAGATATTTTGCTTTGAAGGGTGAGTTTTATTTCTTGGGACACCAAATTTTTCCTTAAACCATGCAATAAGTCCTGATTTAGGTCAAGTTAAATGGAGTAAAAAAGGGGGTTTGGTATGGTTTAGCATATTTTAAATGTACAGTGTGCTAAATACACATGAAAACTTAGAAATGGTGAAATAACAAGTACTTTTTAATTCCTCAAAAATTAAGGAAACATGAAAATATATTTCTTGTGACTTTACAACAGTAAAGGTTCTTAAAATTAGCTGGGTTTTTGGTTTTTTTTTTTCTCCTCTTGAATGCTCTTCCTAATTGACCAGTCCAAGTACCTCTGATGAGTATTAGGAACAAATATATCTTTTCAGAGAGATCTTCCATCTATTTCACTGTCTAAATTAATCTTTCTGATTAGCCAGCTCTTCCTTTTTTCATAATCAAAACCCTTTGATTTTTTTTAAATATTAAAATTCATAGCTATGCTGTAGTTCATATCAAGACAAGAGCCTTGCTCATATCAAGACAAGAGCCTGTCTTGCTCAGTTCTCTGTCTCCAACAGTTAAATAGATGCCCATGTGACTGGCATCAATGATATTTTCCATAAGGTTTTTCCAGTCTCTCTATTTTCCTATTCCTATTCATTAACTCTCAGTAGCTCTCTCTCCTGGTACTTCCTCTGTCCTCATTTGCACTGATGGCATCCTTGACATCCTGCAGCAAGGAGTCATCAATCTGCCACCTTTTCCATGAAATGCCATCTCCTCGTTTTGGTTTCCAGTCCAGTTTGTATGACCACTACCATTTCTTGCCTTGAAAGAGACCAGCTGTGTTTTTTTGCTCTTTCCTCTACTTTACTTCTCTTTGTTGAATTTAGTATCTTATCTGTGCTATTCTTTTTTTTCCCTCTTCATCTGAGGGTCTGAATCATATTTCTCCCCAAAGACCCTTGATTGCACAAAGAGGATTCCACCCTAATAGACTGGGTGTTGCATGGCAGCTATCCTGTGCCTCTAGCTGCCCCTGTTGTTCTTCTATGACTTTTTTTCCCTATATGCCCACTCTACTTGTATGCTCATTTCTGTTTTGTTTCCTATGCTTTCTAATTGTAATTCATAGCATTTTGTTTGTTCTATGACTGCTTTCAGCTACTGAGATGATGTTTTCCTGGAGTTATCATAACCCCAAGTTATTTTTCCTGAAATGCGAGGACACACTAGAAAACATCATTTAAAATAAAAATATTTTGTTCCACTTCAGAAAATGGTTTTATTTGCAAACATCCCCATGAAAAAAAAACAATTTCTTCCACTGCAAAAAGGAGTCAATTTTTCTGCAGAGGTCTCACTTCTGCTGGGTGCCCTCAAGGATGCCCTTACTGGGTGCTCCTGAGGTGCTCTGTTCACACAGTGCTTTAGGACTCGGAAGTGCACCTTGTTCCAGATATTTTTATACCCCTGAAGTTTGCTTTAGTAGGTTTGTTTCCCTTAGATGCTTGAATACTGAAGACTTTTAATACACTTGTGTTCCTGCTCCTAAAACTTCCCTCAATCTCTTGGTGCATCTCAGGCAGTGCTGTGACCCTGCCTAACACAGTAACACAGACTCAGTACTGTTTCCCTTCCATTTAGGCTTGTGGTGTTTGTGTAAAGCTTGTGTTTTAATGTAGATGCCACGTTACATAGTAATAAGGTAATTTCTTTAATTTGTTTTGATGCTAAGGTTTCTAACATGCTGTATTGCTCAATTTCTGGAATGACTAAGTGGTATTTTCTGTATTTTTCATGTTGTGATATTATTGCATGACATCAACTTGTCACTTGCCTTCCCATCACCTTGTTTCTGAGGTTCCTGCTATGCCAGTCTCTTCACCTAAAATTCAGGCATTCTCATTTCCCTGCCTAGTTTCTTACACTGTGAATGAAAATCCACTTGTTTTCTATTTCTATTTCAGTTACTTCTATCCGGGATAAATTTCTACCATATGGAATTAAATGATATCTACAAAAGTAATAGAAAACCAACTTGTTTTGGCTGCAATATTCATAAACTTTAATATTCAAAAATATTTTAAAACCCTTAGTATCTTGGAAAGTGAATAAGTGATTGGTTTTATTGTTTGCAAACAGTAATAAGGATTTTTTTCAGGAAAGTTAAAAACAGAGAATATAAAAATCTGGAAAAAAGAGTCTGAAATTATTGTTTATAACATTTCTCTCCACTGTTTTCCTCTTGGTTTTGGTCATGTGTGTTCCAAAAGTAATTATTACAATGGAATTCTACTGCAAGCTTAGAGACTGTGTAGGAGTTATAGAATGTGTATATATACCCCACACTCCTACCTGGCCAACACTGTGGTTCCTCCAAATATAATCCCTTTGTCAAAGACATGACAGGGAGAGGAAGGCATCATTGCCATTTGCCTTGCCGTGCTGTCTCTGTCAGAGAGATCAAGGCATTATTTCATACAGCAGCAATTCCTAGAGCCATTCCTCTGCATCACTGCCCAGCGCTACCCAGGTAGCACCATTTGCAGAATAGTGAAAGTACAGACCTGTAACCACCCAAATCTATTCTGTTCTGCAGAAACTCACTTTCACTGTTGTATATATTATTTTTAGAGGATGGCTTTTTAATAGTTTTCATATTGTATTCTAGTTTTTGCATTCATTATTGTATGTAGTTTATTATTAGTATGTAGCCTTTATTAGTAAATAAGGCTCTCCTAGCACAGCATCATCATTTTTATTTCAACCTCTGTTTTGCATGTTAGTAGACACTATATTTCAAGATAATCAGAAATTGCTTAGAAGATCTCAGTTCTAGAGGCAGTAGAGACCTTGCTGCAAGGTCACAATCTGCTCTTCTAATTTTGGATTTGATTATAATACACATTTACAACTGTAAAGTACTTTAATATCTGGCATTAAAAAAGCACCTTTCTTTCTCTTAAAAGTTCTTTTTCAACCATACTATTTTAGTTGCAACAATGGAGCCACATACAGGAAACAGAGTAAGATTTTTCTGCCTGTTGTAGTAGAAGATAAATTCATAGCAAGGATGTTTCAGTTTTTGGAAAGGCCATGAAATCTCAGGAATATTTTATTAAAACATTTCTACTAATCTTAGTTGGAAAAAACATTTTTGTTTCAAATCACTCATGTTAGGAGATGTCATTGTCTTCCTTGACTGATGACGCATTTAAGAAAATTAATATGATGGAATTAGAATGAGTTAGTCATGCTTCCACCTTGAGCTTCTAAAAGCACCTAACTGCCGAGTGAATACACCCTGGAGAATAAGGAGAAGGAAAGATAGGGTCTCTGAAACAAATTTGCAAATATGAATTGAGTTTCTAGGAGGGAAAGTACTTTGATTTTGTGTATTTGTGACTAATCCACATCTTGTGATGTCAAGAGAAAACCGAAAATGCCCAAAGCTATAAAAGGTACTGGACCGAATTAAGTTTACAGAGTAACAGATGCTACAGATTTAGACAGTGCCCCATGTAATAAGTAATTTTTGCTGATTAGAGCAGGGAGTCTGACCTGTGGAAGTAGATTCCTAATATGTAATGAATAATTGACTGGAAAACCCTCATATAACCCATATTTTTTTCATCAATTTCCTCCTATTTGCAAACAGTTTGTAGCTTCATTTAAGAGAG